>CAJQZJ010021755.1:0-32384 GCA_907164525.1 Lophiomys imhausi | reverse complement strand
CCTCTGCCTTTTAGTTAGTTTAGCTAAGGGCTTGTCTATTTTGTTGATTTTCTCAAAGAACCAGCTCTTGGTTTTGTCCATTCTTTGTATTGTTCTTTTTGTTTCTAAGTTGTTGATTTCAGCCCTGAGTTTGATAATTTCCTCTCGTCTGCTCCTCTTGGCAGTGTTTGCTTCTTTTTGTTCTAGCTCTTTCAGGTGTGCTTTTAGGTGGCTAGTATAGGAACTCTCCAGTTTCTTTTTGAAGGCACTTAGTGCTATAAACTTTCCTCTTAGCACTTTTTTCAATGTGTCCTATAAGTTTGGGTATGTTGTGCCTTCATTTTCATTGAGTTCTAAGAAGACTTTAATTTCTTTTTTTATTTCTTCCCTGACCCAGAGGTCATTGAGGAGAGAGTTGTTCAGTTTCCATGTTTTTTGCAGGCACTCTGTGTTTTTGTTATTGTTGAAGCCTAGCTTTATTCCATGATGGTCTGATAAGTTAGTTACAAGGGGTGATTTCAATTTTCCTGTATCTGTTGAGGCTTCCTTTGTGACCGACTATATGGTCGATTTTGGAGAAGGTTCCATGAGGTGCCGAGAAGAAAGTGTATTCTTTTGTTTTTGGGTGAAATGTTCTGTAGATATCAATTAGGTCCATTTGATTCATGACATCTGTGAGGTTCATTATTTCTCTGTTTGGTTTCTGCATTGTTGATCTGTGCAGTAGTAAGAGTGGTGTGTTGAAGTCTCCCACTATTAATGTGTGAGGTTCAATGTGGGATTTGAGCTTCAGTAGTGTTTCTTTAATGAATGTGGGTGGTCTTACATTTGGGGCATAGATGTTTAGTATTGAAATTTCATCTTGGTGGATTTTTCCTTAGATGAGTATGTAGTGTCCTTCCCCATCTCTTTTGATTAATGTTGGTTGAAAGTCCAATTTGTTGCATACTAGAATTGCTACTCCAGATTTTTTCTTGGGTCCATTTGCTTGGTATATCTTTTTCCAGCCCTTTACTTGGAGATAATGTCTATCTTCGTTGCTGAGGTGTGTTTCTTGTAAGCAGCAGAATGTGGGATTCTGTTTTCGCATCCATTCTGCTAGCCTGTGCCTTTTTATTGGGGAATTGAATACATTGTTATTGAGAAATATTAATGACCAGTGGTTGTTACTTCCTGCCATCTTGATATTGGTGGAAATCGTGTGTGAGTGAGCTTTTTTTCTTTTGGTTTTGCTGCAGGCATACTATTTGCTTCCTGTGCTTTCTTGTGTGTAGTTAACCTCTTTGGGTTGAAGTTTTCCTTCCAACATCTTCTGTAGCACTGGATTTGTGTATAGATATTTTTTGAATTTAGCTTTGTCATGGAATATCTTGTTTTCTCCATCTATGTTGATTGACAGTTTTGCAGGGAATAGTATTCTGGCCTGGCATTTTTGTTTTTTTTAGGGTCTGCAAGTTGTCTCTCCAGGCCCTTCTGGCTTTTAGAGTCTCTGAAGAAAAGTCAGGTGTGATTCTGATAGGTTTGCCATTATATATTACTTGACCCTTTTCCCTAGCAGCTTTTAATATTCTTTCTTTGTTCTGTACATTTAGTGTTTTGATTATTATATGGCGGGAAGATTTTCTTTTCTGGTCTATTCTATTTGCAGTTCTGTAAGCTTCTTGTACAGTTATAGACATCTCTTTTTTTAGATTTGGGAAATTTTCTTCAATGATTTTGTTGAAGATATTTTCTGGTCCATGGAGGTGGGACTCTTCTCTTTCTTCTATTCCTATTATTCTGAGATTTCGTCTTTTCACTGTTTCCTTGATTTCCTGAAGGTTTTGTGTCAGGACCTTTTTAGATTTGACATTTTCTTTGACAGATGTATCAATTTCTTCAATTTTATCCTCTGAGCCTGAAATTCTTTCTTCCATCTCTTGTATTCTGTTGGTGATGCTAGTGTCTGTAGTTCTGATTCTTTTCTTAAGGTTTTCCAGTTCTATGAATGTCTCGGATTGGATTTTCTTTATTGTTTCAACTTCTCTTTTCAGGTCTTCCATTCCTTTAAGCACTTTATTCATTTCCATTACCTCCTTTGCAGTACTTTGTTATTGCTCTCTGAGGCAGTTTATTTCCTCCCTTAGGTCTTCTATTATTAATATAAGCATTGGATTAAGGTCATTTTCCTTTGTTTCAATTGTGTTAGGCTGTCCAGATTTGTCTGTAGCATTATTGCTAGGATCTGGAGACATCCTATTGTTTTGGGTTTTTCTTACCATGTTCTTGTGCTGGCCTTTTGTCATCCAATTAACCCAGGAGTTATCTGTTTGTTTCTTTTGTCAGCTGACCTTGGTGCTCAGGAAAACTCCCTGCCCTGGGGGTTGGCTGATCCTGAGATCCTGGAGTTTACCTCCAGATGGTGGGCAGGTTCCTGTAATACACTGGCTCTCGGAGAGGAGGGTGGCTGCCTTTCTCCTCAACTGCTTGTGACCCAATTGGACCAATATAGAGGGGATTGGAGTGGGGAGAGGGCTAGCCTCTGAGGACCTGGGAGCTGACAGGTCTCCTCAGAAAGGCAGGTAGAGCTGTGGTTGGGTCTGTGTTCTCCTCTCACTGACCCATTCGTTCTGGCTCCCCAGTTAGGCTGACTAAGCAGGCAGGGAGCTCCACCCACAATGGGTGCTGGCCTCAGTGTGCCTGTTGCTGACTGCCTCAGATGCTTGGGTGCTAGGGTGAGTGACCCACCCTCTCCAGTATTTGTGGAGAACACACATTCACGGGCTCTGTTTGCAGGCAGTTTTGGCTCCTAATTGCTTTGCTCTGACTGGGTTAGGTCTCTGCCTCTCTGCTACAGTGCACACTGTGCCGCCATGTTGGAAACTCCGGAAAAAAAATCTCACTTACCTTTGCTCTTGTGGTGCGGCTGTTTTTCCCTCTTAGGTGTAGAGGTCCGAGTGCAGGCTGGATATCAGGCAGACAGGTGGGGCCGCTGGTCTGTGGCTGGAGCCGTGGGCTAAATCCGCTCCTGGGCTAGATCTCCTCTAGCCAGAGCTCCTCTCCAGACTGGTGACAGAGCTGGCTGATCTCAGAGTGTTGTTCCAGGGAACTGCGTGGGCTGTTTTACCTGGTGACCAGTCTCAATATTCACCATGGGAATTCAGACACTGTCTGTGTTTCACTGTCGGCTAGGGGACCTCACATTCACTCCACAGTGACTAATCTTATTCACCTACCTCTGAGATGCACTGCTCTATGGTGGCCGCCATCTTGGATCCCACGATTTTGAGTTGTTGTGGTTGAAGACTTTTGAGGAAACAGCTATTGAGGAAGTCTGCAAGGCTGGATCATCTGGGCCACTCGTCTTCTTTGGTGTCTGATCTGTTTTCTGCTGAGGTTTCCATTGTCCAGTTGTCCCTGGATTCCTTGAATGGATGCTTTAAATCTCCTGGAAAGATAAGAACAGAGCCCTGACCTAATCCTAACTCTGGGACAATTTCCTTTTGGGGGGGAGGGGGTGTCAGGTAATATTTTTCCTGGAGCAAATTTGTTTTTTTTGACAATATATAAAGTATTATCTTTCAATCTGGATTAAAGAAGAAATTATTTTGTTATTTTGGAGCTAAACAAACCTTTAGTGTATATATTTTGAGATCTCAAAGGACAATTTGTTTGCATTGCAGCATGCCTTTTGTAAGTAGCTTTTAAAATTATATCCTTCCAAATCCTATGTGCCTGTCTCTGCATGCTAAGTATTGGGATTGATGGATAACAGAAAATTTTGTTATTTAGGGGAAGAGACTACCAGCTATTAAATGGTCTCATTAAATGGGTTTTGGAGGTTAGATCCAGGGACTTCTCTCTTTTTCTTTTCTGTATTCTTCTTTCTCTCCTGTGTAGGAGTTGATAGACTTGAGATAAAAGTGGGACATAGACATAGTATAGGAAAGATCAAGAAAAAAGGACAGATTATTGAATATGCCCTTATACCTTTGTATATTGATACAAAATTAATATTATATTTGGCTAAATTGGTTCTGATCATTGTATATTAATGCAAAATTAAGATTGTATTGGACTACATCGGTATTGATCTTTGTATACTGATACAAAATTAAGATTATATTTGGCCATAATGGTATTGACCCTTGTATATTGATGCAAAATGAAGATTGTATTGGGCTACATGGTTATTGATCTTTGTATATTGATACAAAATTAAGAGTATATTTGGCCACATTGGTATTGATCTTTGTATATTGATACAAATTTAAGGGTAACACTTCCTAAAGGTATTGTACCTAGTAATGCTTAAAAATGAAATGTGAAGTTTTGGCCTTTTGATACCAACCATCATAAACTTTTTAGGATAATTAAGAAATGCAAACTCATAGTCATGAAAGCGTGTCATTTTGTTAGTTACTATGTCAGTCTATCACAGTTATTTTCTAAGTTACTCAGAAATCAAGTTGTTAAGAGACAAGCAACATTTGCTTATCTAAATATAAGAGATACATAGGGCATCTTCAAAAACCTCAAAGATCTGCAAAATATGGCATTCAAAGATGTTTTCTTAAGATATTTTGATATCGAGACATGTCAGCTCCTGACAGCATCCCCTATTCTACTCCAAGTAGAAGATGAGCATCGAAGAATCTCCAGTGTGAGATGGTTGAATTAGTGGCAAGCCTATCTCTTGGCAAGAAAAACCCCTTGCTTCAACGGTAGACAGACTGCTGTCCAAAAAGGACAAAACTTGGAAGCAGGTAAGTCGACAGCCTAGCTCTGCCAAGGGAGGGTAGGTAAGTCCTTCATAATTCCTGCTCTACAATCAATGTCTGTCAGAGAAATGGGGCCAAATGGCTGAAGATTGATGCTGTAATGTATGGAGAGAAAATGGGAACTGTCTAGGCAGCCACTGGTATGTCATTTCTTAGTTTTGGAAGCTGCAGGCCCCGCACTTCCTATATAATCAGATATATTTATCCATCTCAGGTCTCTGAGGTGGTTGAAGAAACATAGCTAGAGTCTCATAGTTAAATTTTGAGTTGTTTAGGAATCAAGAGGGCGTTCTGGATCTAAGAAGATGTTTTTAAAATTGTGAAGCAAGTTACTGTGAAAGCTGAGTTAGATATAGAACTTTAAACTCATGGAGATGGTTAGATAGTAGAATATTAAAGTCAGGTGCCAAATACATATGGACTGGACAATGGGAATGTTTGCTAAGCCATATAACTCTCATAATTGTGGCCTAATTATTTGTGTTGTTTTGTATTGTTTTCATTGTTATAAGAGAAAGAACCATTTGTTGGACTGAAAGGGGGAGCTGTTGGGGGGGAAGATCTACCTTAAATTAAAAATAAAGGGTAGACGGTGGGGGGTTTGAGGGAGAGGAGGGTGTAAGGGTGGGAGTGGAGGGGGGAGTAGGGAGGGGATTGTGATTGAGATGTAACTTGAAGAAACAAAAAATAAATTATAAAAAAAAGAAAAAGAAAGAACAAGTCACCATAGTAAAAAATGATGTATACAACCCAAGAAAAGTTTTTCTTACCACACATGTATATGTAGAATATATAAAACCCTGAAAATTATCAGACTGGCCTGGACCTGCCTCTACCTCCCAAGTACTGGGATTATAGGTATGTACCGCCATGCCCTTTTCATGAAAGACATTTGAAGAAGTGTTCAATATACTATATATCGGTCAACAGATAAATGAATAAAAAAAATAAAAACACACATAAAATGGAATTTTCTGTAGCTGGAAAAAATGAAACCATGATATTTACAAAAAAATGTATGTGACTGAAGATCATTATATAATAAGCCAGACTGACAGACTGAGAAAGACAAACATCATATTTTCTCTCCTATATGCAGATACTATATATTAATTTATATGTGCATAGTTATGTATATGTGTATACATGCACATACATGCACACATATAGGTATATATTTAGAATTAAACCAACCATAGAAAGTAGCTCATGAGAGGGGAAAAAGATATCTGAAGACAAGGGGAAAGCTAAAAAGAAGAGGGCATTGGAATACATGGTACATGAGTTCAGAAGTGGGACAAGTAAAAGGGAGTGATATTGAAAGAGAGGGCAAATAAGAACCAATTATATACTAAGATGTTATACTTACATTAAATATCATATATACTATCTTAGTCATTGTTCTATTGCTTTGAAGAGACACCATTACTGAAGCAACTCATAAAGGAAAACATTTAATTGGGGGCTTCCTTACTTTTTCAGTTTTGATCCATTATCTTAATGGTGGAAAGTATGATGACACACAGACAGGCATGGTGCTGGAAAAGGGGCTGAAAGCTATATCCTGCTATTCAAGCAGTAAGCTGGGGGGGGGGGAGAGAGAGAGAAAACCTGGCATGGGGGCTTAGGAACCTAAAGCCCACCCTCAAAGCTGAACCTCCTCCAACAAGGATATGCCTACTTCAGCAAGGAATCACCTTCTAATCTCCCTAAACAGTTCACCAACTGGTATACTAAGAATACAAATATATGAGTCTAGGGGCAATTATCACTCAATCCACCACGTATACTAGTTTAGGGAACTTACTATTATAGAAGCTTCCTAAATATATGTATACACTTACATAATAAAAAGAATTAAATGGAATTGACCCATAATGGGATGGCAATGTCCCTATGAGATACTACAGAGTATCAAATAAAAATTTTAGTTCCAGGAATAAGTTAACTCTTTTTGAATGTCTTTGCCAGTGATGTCCTACAGACTCCCAAGCATTACAGATGTTGTCAATATTCTTGGCTACCCTCAAGAATCTGACAGTAAAACTCTATAACTTAAGGTACCTCATAATTAATAGAAAGTGGAAAAATTGAACTAGTACTGACTTGGGAGCTTTAATCATTAATGACTAACTTTCATTGTGCTGGTAGCTGCCATGCATGCTATTGGAAGAGAAAAGTAGTCATCAGTCTTACCATGCTACTGAAGAAGAAAAGTAATCATTGTTTTTGTTTTGTTTTGTTTTGTTTTGTTTTTCCTACAACGATGACTGGGTTTGGAAAGACAAGCTCACTTGTACAGTAGCAGCATGAACATTATGTAGTAACCAATCACTTTCTTATTAGTCATAAGTTCCAATCACAATGTGAAACCTACACCTAACACCATCATTGGACCAGGAACTTGTGGATAGAGGGTTATAGGCCCTAGAGGAGAACCTACTACAATGATGCTACTCAATTTACATAGTATTAAACTGATTCTTAATTATAAGTCATTATACTTATAGATTAGTGCATTCCTCAAAGCTCAATAAATGTCTATTTGTAGTAGATGCTGATTAACACAGAGACTCACAAGAAGTCAATGTACACAGAGTAAAACACTGAAAAATTTTTATCCTTAAATGGAACATCTATATCTCATCCCTGTCTTTCAAGCCTCAGGTGTCCTTGTAGAAGAGTAAGAGTCAGAGTTAGCAACTATAAGAAAATAGTGTTTCCTGGATATAACAGGGTAGTTGCACATAATAACTAACAGCAATTGTGACAATGTGGTGGTGTAAATGAGAATGGCCACTACATATGTTTTAAACACTTGCTGCCTAGTCAGTGCCTGCTCGAGGAGCATTTGGAAGTTTGTGCTGGCTGGAGGAAATATGCCACCGAGTTAAATCTTTGAGGTTTCAAAAGATCCACGTGAGTTTTAGTTAGCTCTGTTTGCCTCCTATTTATGGATCAAAATGTGAACTCTCAGATGTTCCTGCCACCATGTGTTTGGCCTGCCCTCGTGTACTCTAACCTCTGAAATAGTAAACCATTTAAGCGGTTTTGTTTGGAGTTTGGAAGACAGTTGTGCTGAGAACAATGTGGACTATGGCAGGCCAATTCAAGGGGTTTCAAAGGGGAAAAATAATGGCAAGTGGACTGGAGACCATTCTTGTGATGTTTTGGCAAAGAATGTGACTGCTTTCTGCCCTTGTCCTAAGAAATTTCCCAAAAAATGAAAAAGTTATGAACTAATTTCTTTGGAGAAAGAGATTTCAAGGCAGTCCACTATTGATTGTGTGGTTTGACTAATAATCAGTCTTAACAAGGTCTATAATCAAAACAGTAAGTTAGGCAAAAAGAAATACAAATGTACAATATGAAGATCAAAGGGCCAAGAGCCAAAGCTTGTGCTAAAACTGGAAAAAATTAGCAACAGACCTGATTCACATTGGAATAAAGAGAGAGGTGCCCTCAGGGCAAAAATTTACCCATCTCAGTGTTGAACTTGTTAAAAGAGCTGAGGAATTTTCTACTTCTAAAAGACAACAACAAATTAAAGCTGCTTCCAATTGTGATTCAAGGGCTCCATATCCATCCCAAACAGGTATCTGATTTTGGCAGTGTTGTCTATATGGTTCTGACTGCAGAGTTACGAAGGATGCATGAGGAAAGGCATTGTGAAATCTTCCTTTTTTGTAGTTAAAGAGTCTTAGGCCAGGTGTGTGGCAGGGAGTCCTGGCATGGAGGCCTGAGGGGCCATTGCATGAAGCTCTGGAAATAAATTCTGGGTTGTATTGGAGACACCAAAGTGTTAGAGGTGCTAGAACTGTGCAATATCTGCTAAGGAGAACTGCAAGCAGGATGTGAAAAACAGTCCAAGAGATACATGTATCCTTCAGGGAGAAAAACTGCAATGGCAGAGCCACACAAGCATTTTGGCACCAGGTATTGAACTACAGTATTGGAGATTCTCCTGGGGGAGGGTTTCAATTTTGCATCACTCCAGTATTTCCTCACTATATCCTGATTCGTCCCCTTTAGAATGGTCATTTATATTTTGTGCTGTTTTATGTTGAAATAATATGATTTTCTTTTAGTTTTACAGGTGATTATAAGTAAGAGTCTGCTGTGAGTTTTAGAGAGACTTGGAATTTTTGAAGTAGTGTTGAAATTGAGAAATACTATAGGGATCTTTGAAGACGGATTACATTCATTTTACACTATGATATAGCCACAAGCTTAAGGGGGGATAAGTGGATTGAATGTGCTTTGAATGAAAAGACTCCTCATAAGATTATATGCCTTGTGGGTATTTGGGGAGTATTACAAAGTGAGGACTTGATGGAGGAAGTGTGTCATTGGGAGCAGAATTTGAGATAACCAGTGACTTATACCATTTTGAGCTAGGTATCTCTGTTTCCCATTTGCAGATCAAGAGGTGAGAGACATCATCTCTTTGCTCTGCTTGCCTCATGCATGCTAAGGCTCTGAAGCTGTAGAGCCAATTAAATGCTTTCTTTACAAGTTGCCTTGGTCATGGTATTTTGTCACAGTGATGGAAAGATAATTATGTCCCAATTTCCTATTCTGTTGTTGTGATAAAATGCTTTAGCAAAGACAATGGAAAGGGGAAAGAATATATTCAACCCCCAAATACCATGTATGATCCATCATTGAAGGCAGCAGAACCTTGAAGCAGTTAGTCATATTCACAGTCAAGGTCCTAGTATTTTTCTTATCAGTAGCGTATGAGAGTTCTAGGTGTTGAATATCTGCACCAATCCTAGATATGAAGTGTGTTTTAAATCCAGCTTTCTGTCTGAAAGAGTAATGCTATACGATGTGGGTTCATTTTGACTTTCCATAAATATTAATGATATTAAGTATCTATTGATATTGTTATTGTCTTTCAGTATGTTATGGATTCCACTTAAAGCCAACATAACTCAAACACCAGCTCAACCCAGATGACAAAAATTTATTGTAATCAAGCTGCTACTGATTGATTGGGGCTGCAAAGCAGACTTGGGAGATGAACTATGACCTTGACAGGAAGTTGTATAGCACACTTAAAGGATGAAACTGAAAAGAGAAGGAAGTCTGGTGGGCTGTAACATTGTCAGATCATATTTTGCCACAAGCAGTCGAGTGTGGCATTTTCCCGCAATGGTGCTGGCAATCCTCAGGAAGAGAGTACTCAATGGAGATTAAACCTCATCCGGGCCACCTGGTTTCAAGATCCTTGATTCAGGGCCTTTGTGGTGAGGTCCATCCTGGACACCTGGCCCATCATTCAAAATGATAAGGGAACAAAGGAGTGGGCAAGCTGCACATAGTCAATTATGTCATGACAGGTAATCAGTTATATACATTTATGATGTGTGTACTTTAGCTTCCCAAAGATTAAATGGAGTCTGAAAACAAAATGACAGTACTTAGAACAAATTCTAGTTACTTGTTCCCAACAAGTACTGTGGTGATTTGGATAAGAATGGCCTCAACAGGTTTATTTTTTGAATGTTTAATTTCCAGTTGGTGGACTATTTAGGAAGGATTAGGAGCTGTGGCCTTGTTGGAGGAGGTGTTTCACTGGGCTGAGGTTTCAAAAGCCCACAGCAGATCCAGTCTTGCTTTCTCTATGTCTCCGTCTTGCAGATAAGATGTAAGATCTCAGTTTCTGTTCCAGTATCATGCCTGGCTGCCTGCCACCATGCTTTCTCCCACTGTGGTCTTGTACTTACCCTCTAAAACTGTAAGCAAGTCTTCAATTAAATATTTTCTTTAATAAGTTGCCTTAGATATTGTGTTTAGTCACAACAATAGACCAATAACTAAGATAAATATATTATTTATCTCTGTCTCTATCTCTTTGAGTCTCTAGCTCTGTGTGTGTGTACTGTGCATGCATGTGTATGTATGGGTGTATGTGTTTTTTTTGTCAAAAACATTGAATAGACAATGACAAAACATAAACTTATTTACCATGATGCATTCTCAATAACCATGTTAGTATCATGGTAAATTCAGTCATACTAAAAGACCTCTCACTAAAACTAGGAGATGGGAGCAACTCAACAATTGTCTAGAATTAAGTTCATATGCACATGCCTGAACATGCTATGATCTTTAGGATATATCAGTATGTCTTTCTATTGACAATAGTAGGCAGATTTGTAATATGGAAATAATTTGTAGATGTTTCCCTTGGAAAATTCATGTTTTAATGCTGAATTGGGAGATCTAATTAATGAGTTGTTCATTACTAAATATTTAAATAAATTTAATGAACATAGAAGCTGGCTCCTCTGAGTAACAGGAAAAAAATAGAGAAGGGAAACACAAAACAATGTCTGATTCAAGGCTGAGAGACCTGTGAGGAAGAGGAAATGGGAAGATTATAAGCTCTGCAGGGGATGGATGACTCCAACTTCCTCCAGGTACAACAGGATTGAGGCCATATGAACTCTCAAGGACAGTGACACCATGCACAAAACCTGTGCTCATTCAAACCAGAAAAAAAAAGTCCAGCCCTAAAATGCAGAGACAATTATCATGCCTAACAAAGAAACTATTTTCAATTAATATCTGCCAACAAAGGGAACATCAGCTTTTTCTATTGGAGTGTCATAGGCAACCACACTCCAAAGCAGGCTCCAAGTCCAAGAATAGCTGGCCAATACAAAACAGACTCAATTGTGTGTAATTGTGTACGTGTGTTCTTTTTGTTGATTTGTTTTTATAACTTGTCTTGATCTTTCACGGTCATTTGGCCTTTTCTTTGAGAGAAAGAGAGAGAAAACATGTAGAGAGGATTTGGTAGGAATTTGGGAAGGAAAAAGAATATGGTCAAAATATAATGTATGAAAAATATTTTAAATAAAAATTTAAAAGCAAGAAGAATGTCTGATTAGCATTAGAGCATGTGTTAATGTAATAAATATTTACTAAATAGCTTCTGTATTATATATATGCATATGCTGTATAATACATATACATATATGGCATATAATATATATTCTACATAAATATATATGCATATATTTATAAATATATAAATGTACCATGTAAAGCATTGGAAAAGTCTTTTCTATGGAACATCAACAACATAACATGAAGACAAATCTTTTAAATTATCCAATAATATATTTTAATAACTATATGCACATATAACAAATATAAACAATTCCCACCTACTGGCCCAAAGAGTGACTATAATCCCTGTTACCTAACAACTAAACCTATTAATACTATAGCAACTATCATCTAAGAACTAATCCCAATCTTTTAGAAGGATACAGTCTCTGGGGCAGGTCCTCAGTCATCAGGAACACAGTCTCTGGGGCAGGTCCTCAGTTGTCAGGAACACCTCAGGGTAGATCCTTTAAGGCACTAAGTCAACAGTCTTTCTTCAGGAATATCTCAGACATAGGTCCTTTAGGGTATGTTGGCTATGGCAGCTTCACCTTTAATGCGGCTTGAGGCTTTCTTCTCTCTGGAAGGCCTCAACTGTCCATATGCCAACTTATTCAGTTTGTATTAGCCACTCAGCCACTCTGCCTCAGTCTTTGAGGGTGCCACAGTTCAATTCAGGCCAGTTTGAACTTGTTGAACCTCTCTAGGCCAAAGCTGTGCCACAGGGTTTAGTCCTTGGCTTTTTTGTACTTTGCTGAGGCCTTCTCTGCTCACCAGCTTCTTTCTGCCTCAGGGAGAGCTGGATGCAAATTTTCAGCTCTGTTTGAGATCAGCTTTTCAGTCCACCATCATTTTCTCCATCAGATGATACAAGCTGCCTTGCATCTCCTCATCTCTAGCATGGGAAATCTAGGGCTCCAACCACTTTGTCCTTAAATAGGGTCTCTCCTTGTTTCACCTGGCTTCAGCCTAATCTGGGCTTCACCCACTTTGTAAGGCTATTAGCAGCAGAAAACAATTCCATGCCATAAACTTTGCTTTTAGTCCATATGTTGCTATGTCATTTGCCCACAGTCAAGTTGATCTTCATGCCCTGTATTAAGAAATTGTATCAAAAGCCCCTAGATATTCACTAAATCTCATTTATATCAATCTAACTCCCTTTACAATGATATGTAACTATAGTTATGATTCCTCAGTTAATATTTTATATTAAATTTATTAATTTAAAATTGATAATTAGAAGCAGAGGTCATTGGCATGGGACACAGGCTGGGGGACTAAAGTGAAGGCAAGCTGCATGTGGCAGAGGTCCAGGGTCCAGAGCAGAGGCCAGCACAGAGCCTGGCACAGACCTTGGCACAGAAGCAGGCAAAAGCTATGCAAATACTCAAGAAATAGTTCCAAACCTTAGACAGGGTTACTCTACAGCTTCTGGAGCATCCAGCTTCCATGCCAGCATTCCACACAGGAGAACTGTGGGTTCACCAAGATTTGTCTCCAGCAGAGTGGCTGGATGAGAGGCACAAGCATATCTGGGCTTATCCAGGAAGGTGTTGGACATAAAGGTCACTCTACAATCACTTGGAAGAACACTGCTCCCAGACAGGACAGAGGGCTGCTCTTCCTGCACGAGTACAGTCTTGTGCAGGTCTGATCACTGCAGGACCTTGGGAGGCAGCCTCAACTGCCAGATAGAGGTACCTCCTGGCTACCTGAGTGCCCAATATTCACATGGTCACTGCAACACTCTAAAGAACATCAGCAGTGCCACTGAAACAGTCCAGAAGACATCAGAAACAATCAGATTAGGGCAACCAGATGGCTAAAGGTCAGAAAAAGAACAAAACTGACAAAAATCAAGGAAATATGACTCCAACAGAATTCAGCAAGGTTAACACAGATAGCCCTGAATATCCCACCATAGCTGAAACACATGAAAATGATGACAAACCTAAACTTAGGATGATGATGGAGTCCTTACAAGAAGAAATTAAAATACTGAATGAATACAAAGAATCCTCAATTTTACAAATGAAAGCAAGAGATAATACCATTAGAGAACTCCAAGCCAATGCAGCCCAACATGAATGGGAAAGAGACAAGGCAATGAAAGATTTGAAAGATTTGCAAACAAAGACAAACAAATTGAAACAGGAAATATATAAAGTGATAAAATTGTTCAAGACTTGAAATTGGCAGTAGAAACAAGAAAGAAAACACAATCAGAATTAATCCTGGAGATGGAAAATCAAGGGAAAAGAACAGGAACTACAGACATGAATATCAAAAATAGGATAAAAGAGATGGGAGACAGGATCTCAGGTGTGGAAGATTCGATGGAAGAAATCAGTACAACAACCAAAGAAAATGAGAAATCTGTAAAAGTTCTTAGCCATAACTACCAAGAAATCAAGGATTCAATGAAAAGACAGAACCTAAGAATTATAGGCATAGATGAAAGAGAAGACTCCTGACTCCAAGGTCCAGGAAACATCTTCAACAAAATCATAGAAAGAAACTTCCCAAATCTAAAGAATGAGATGCCAATAAAATTCCAAGAGGCATACAGAACACCAAAAAGATTAGATTAGAAAAAAAACTCCTCTCGCCACATAATAATTGAAACTCCAAATGTACACAAGGAAGAATATTAAAAACTGTAAGAGAAAAAGGTCAGGTAACATATAATGGCAGACCCATCAGAATTACACCTACATCTCCTCAGAAACTTTAAAAGCCAGAAGGGCCTGGGCAAAAGTCCTTCAATCCCTAAAAAAAAAAAAAAAAAAAAAAAAAACACAGGTGCTCAGTGAGACCACTATACCCAGCAAAACTCTCCATCAACATAGATGGAGAAAACAAGAAATTCCATGACAAAACCAAATTTAAACAGTATCTACCCACAAATCCAGTCCTACAGAAGATTCTAGAAGAAAAAGTCTAACCCAGAGAAGATAACTACACACAAGAAAACAGAGGAAGCAAAAAATTCCACTGCAGCTAAACCAAGAGAAACACACAGCCACCACTTACATCAAAATAACATGAAATAACAACCTTTGATCATTAATATCCATCAACATCAATGGATTCAACTCCCCAATAAAAAGACACAGGCCTACAGAATAGATGCATAAACAAGACCCATCATTTTGCTGCATTCAAGAAAAGCATCTCACCAACAAAGACAGATGCTACCACAGAGTTAAGGGCTGGAAAAAGGTTTTCCAAGCAAATGGATTCCGAAAGCAAGCTGGAGTAGCCATCTTAATATCAAATAAAATAGACTTTCAACTGAAGTTAATAAAAAAAAAGATAGGGAAGGGCACTACATGCTCGTTAAAGGAAGTATTCATCAAGATGACATCTCAATACTGAATATCTATGACCCAAATACAAGGGCACCTATATTTGTAAAAGAAACTCTCCTAAAACTTAAATTGCACATCGATCCCCACACATTAGTAGTAGGAGACTTCAATACCCCACTCACAACAATGGACAGGATATTGAGACAGAAACCAAACTGAGAAATAATGAGTCTAACAGGTAAGGAACCAAGTAGACCTAACAGATATCTACATAATGTTTCACCCAAACACAAAAGAACACACTTTCTTTTCAGCACCATATGGAACCTTCTCCAAAATCAGCCATATAGTTGGACACAAAGCATGACTCAACAGATACAAGAAAATGTATCTGTTGTATCCTTGCATCTTATCAGACCACCATGGAATAAAGTTGGACTTCAACAACAACACAAATAACAGAAAGCTTACACATTCATGGAAACTGAACAACTCTTCGCTGAATGACTGGGTCAGGGAAGAAATGAAGAAGGACAACAAAGACTTCTTAAAATCCAAAGAAAATGAAGGCACAACATATGCAAACCCATGGAACACAATGAAAGCTGTGCTATGAGGAAAGTTCATAGTACTAAGTGCCTCCAAAAAGAAAATTGTGACAGCTCATATTAGCAAATTAACAGCAGAACTGGAAGAACTGGAAAAAAAAAAAAGAGACAAACACTTCCAAGAGGAGCAGAAGGCAGGAAACATCAGTCTTAGGACTGAAATTAACAATTTAGAAACAGAAAGAACAATACAAGGAATCAATGAAACCAAGAGTTGGTTCTTTGAGAAAATCAATAAAATAGATAAACCCTCAGCCAAATTAACTAAAAGACAGAGGAAAAAAACCCCAAATCAACAAAATCAGAAATGAAAAGGGAGAAATAACATCAAACATTGAGGAAATCCAGAGAATTTTTAGGTCCTGCTTTAAAAATCTGTACTCCACCATTTGAAAACCTAAGTGAAATGGACAACTTTCTTGATAGATTCCAACTACCAAAGTTAAATCAAGTTCAGGTTAACAGATCAAACAGCCCTATAACCTCTAAGGAAATAGAAACAGTCATTAAAAATCTCCTAACCAAAAAAAGCCCAGGGCCAGATGGTTTCAGCACAGAATTCTACCACACCTTCAAAGAAGAGCTAATACCAATACTCTTCAAACTCTTTCAAAATCAGAATCAGAATGAACACTGACAAATTCATTCTACAAGGCCACATTCACCCTGATTCCTAAAACACAAGACCCATTAAAGGAAGAGAACTTCAGACCAATTTCCCTCAGGAACAAAGACACAAAAATACTTAATAAAATACTGGCAAACTGAATCCAAGAACACATCAAAAGTATCATACACCATGATCAAGTAGGATTCATCCCAGGGATGCAGGGGTGGTTCAACATATGAAAATTCATCAAAGTAATTCACCAGAACTGAAAGAAAGAAAGAAAAAAATCCACATGATCATCTTGCTAGATGTTGAAAAAGCATTTGACAAAATGCAACACCCCTTTATGCTAAAAGTCTTGGAGAGAATGGACGTACAAGGACCATACCTACAAATAATAAAGGCAATTTGCAGCAAGCCAGGAGCCAACAACAAATTAAATAGAGAGATTCTTAAAGCATTTCCTCTAAATTCAGGGACAAGCAAGTATGTCCAATTTTGCCATATCTCTTCAACATAGTACTTGAAGTTCTTGCTAGAGCAATAAGACAGCTAAAGGAGACCAAGGGGATACAAATTGGAAATGAAGAAGTCAAATTATCCCTATTTGCAGATGATAGGATAGTATACATAAGTGACCCCAAAAATTCCACTAGAGAACTCTTACAGCTGATAAACACCTTCAGCAAGGTGGCTGGATACAAAATTAATTTAAAAAATCAGAAGCCCTTCTTTATACAACAAATAAATGGGCTGAGAAAGAAATTAGGGAAACAACACCCTTCACATTATCCACAAACAATATAAAATACCTGGGGATTACTCTAACCAAGCAAGTGAAAGACCTGTATGATAAGAACTTCAAGTCCTTGAAGAAGGAAATTGAAGAGGACATCAGAAGATGGAAAGATCTCCCATGCTCATAGATAGGTAGGATCAACATAATAAAAATGGCCATCCTACCAAAAGCTATGTACAGGATCAATGCCATTCCTATCAAAATACCAACACAATTCTTTATAGGTCTGGAAAAAACAACTCTCAACTTCACATGGAAAACAAAAAACCCAAATAGATAAATCAATCCTGTACAATAACACAGCATCTGGAGGTATCACCATCCCAGATTTCAAGCTGTACTACAGAGCAATAGTAATAAAAACAGCATGGTACTGGTATAGAAACAGACCAGTGGATCAATGGAATCGAATTGAAGACCCAGAAGTGAACCCGCAGACCTATGGTCACTTAATTTTTGACAAAGGAGCCCAAACTGTACAATGGAAAAAGGACAGTATCTTCAACAAATTGTGCTGGTCTAACTGGATTTGTACATGTAAAAGAATGAAATTAGATCCATACTTATCACCTTGCCCAAAACTTAAGTCCAAGTGTGTCAAAGACCTTAACATAACGCCCGACACACTAAATCTAATGGAAGAAAAATTGGGTAAAATCCTCAAACTCATTGGCACAGGTGACAACTTCCTGAACAGAACACCAATAGCTCAAGCTCTAAGACCAACAATCAATAAATGGGACCTCATGAAACTGAAAAGCTTCTGTACAGCAAAGGACACTGTCACTAGAACAAAATGGCAACCTACAGATTGGGAAAAGATCTTTACCAGCTCCACTTCTGACAGAGGGCTAATATCTAAAATTTACAAAGAACTCAAGAAATTAAACAGGAAGAAACCAAATAATCCTATCAAAAAATGGGAAACAGAGCTAAACTTAGAATTCACATAGAGGAATCTCTAATGGCAGTTTGACTATTCAATAAATGCTCAATATCCTTAATCATCAGAGAAATGTAATTCAAGATGACTCTGATATTCCATCTCACACCTGTCAGAATGGCTAAGATCAAAAACTCAAATGACAGCATATGCTGGCAAGGTTGTAGAGAAAGGGGAACACTCCTCCCTTGCTGATGGGAGCGCAAACTATTACAACCACTATGGAAATCAGTCTGGCGATATCTTAGAAAACTTAGAATAGCCCAACCTCAAGACCGAGTCATACTACTTTTGGGTATCCACCCAAATAATTACTCACCAAACCACAAGGACATAACCTCATCTATGTTAATAGCAGCCTTTTTTGTAATTGTTCGAAACTGGAAACCACCCAGATGTCCCTCAACTGACAAATCGATAAAAAATTGTGGTACATTTACACAATGGAATACTACTCAGCCATCAGAAACAAGGAAATCATGAAATTTGCAGCCAAATGGATGGAACTAGAAAAGCTCATCCTGAGTGAGCTAACCCAGAATCAGAAAGATGCACATGGCATCTACTCATTTATAATTGGATTTTAGCCATACAGTACAGGATAACTATCCTACAGCCAACACACCAAAAGATCAGGAACATAGACTTGTTACCTATCAATGAAGCAATTTGGCCTAGGGGTGCTACCATGTAGGTTCCCAGTGCAAGGAGAAGCTCTTAGTCCTCATATGACTGTTGAACTGAGAGGGGCTGATTTGTAGGGACATTCCACATCGGAGGATTGGGATGGCTGGGAGAGGGAGCAGAGGGTGGGAGAGTGGAACAGGGAGAGGTGGAAAGAGAGCACTGTGATGGAGATGTAATTTGATGTAATAAATAAACATTACAATAAAAAATTGATAATTATGTTGTATAGGGTGTAATGTAATGTTTTGGTCTATACACACTGTACAGAATGATTAAGCAATTAAATATAAATATCTAGTAAAGCACTCAATACTCTCAACAAAAAAATCTGATCTTGAGAAACCTATTTTCTTCAGAAGTTTGAGTGTCTATCCACCTACAGGTTTTCTTTTGCAGGTAGACTGAGTTTTGATAGTGCATGGATAGAAGTCATTCTTAGATAGTTTAGATTCATAATTCTAAATTACTCAGCATATCAAGAGTGCACTCATTGTCATATTTATACTCTCTAATCTCAATACAAACATTTAAAATCCATCTTGATTTACTAATTTTGAAAGGAGAGTAATATTCTTGGGGAATCATATACTAGTACCAACACAATAGTGCAGTTTCTACTCTTATTAGAATTTTTTTGGAAATTTGAAGCAAGTGTTTTCCCTGTTTAATTACTATTAAATCAGGGAAGGCAGAACCAGACTGTTAAGATTTCCAAGTGACAATCAAAATTGCATGATACATGAAGGACAAAGAAGTTCGTCCATGCCCAATATGCATGATATTTAAAAATGCTATTCAAAAAGTGCTTTTTTCTTTGATACCATCTAAGGAACAACTTTACTAGTGAGTATGAAAATCAAAATTCAACACTCCAAGGAAAGACCATGCAGTGAGAACACAAAAGAAAATAAGCATCAAATATTAAGTATAATTAAGTCATAGTTTGTGTGGTGTTAAATTTATTTTGGAAAATCAAGGTTTTCATCCTCTCTTTGGGAAATAAAGAGCCAGAAAATCAAGCTACCAATAGAGAGTGTTAGGTACCTGTGTACCCTGCATCATCACACTACAGATTAATTTTTCCAAACTTGTTACTCATTTTCTGAAAGAAGAATCATCACAGAACTTAACAATGGCTTCAGCACCACAGAAATTTTTGTATAAACACCTAAAACTGCTTCTTAGAGCTGAGATGTAACCCAGAGAAAGAACAACTAACTGCCTGGGATCTTTGAGACACTCCATTCAGCCCACAAAACTGGAAAGAAAATTCTCAGAAAAAAGAAATTTTTTTTGTGTGTTTGTGTTTAATTTTCAAAGCAATAATGACATCAGAGAACATCTATTCTGAATCTTGATACAAAATGGGTTATGTAAAAGAGCTACTTACAAATGCTCCATATGGCAGCATTGCTTCTTTGGTTGAGGACTGAATAAGGACATCCAATGGACTGACCCAGTATCTCAGGTTCAGTCATAAAATGGATGATACAAGCAATCAGGAGGAAAGTACTAAAAGGTAATTCCAGGTGTAACAAAAACCTGCTCACCTAAGCAATTCAACCAGGGGGAGAATCATAGCAAGGTGATTTATGTGTGTGTGTGCCTGTGAGTCTGCAGGAAAGTTTCTTCATATATCTGGTTGTGACAGATATAGAGCCTGCAAAGTACATGTATTTTCAGTTTTAAGAGGTAGCACTCAACTATTGTAAAGCTGTGTAATGTACACTCTCAGCTACAGTTTAGGAGCTGTCATTTTTCTCACATTAGTGCAAATGTTTGTTGTCCAACTTGTCAGTTCCTGTCCATTTGATGGACATGAAATAACACTTCTGTATTGGAACTGAAATTTCTTTATTATAAATTGGATTGAGCATTTGTTTCTTTTTCTTCACTACTTAGGCAATGTCAATATTTCTTGTTAACTTTAATTTTAGGATAATTGTTTTAAAATATAATGTTAGAATAATTCTTTGTGAACTAAACTTCTATGAATTCTTAGCATTGACTGAACTGAAACATACTTGAAGATTTCTGAAAATCGTCATTGAGAAAACAGTCTTACACTAAATCTACTAGAAGAGAAAGTGGGAAAAACCCTCAAACTCATTGACACATATGACAACTTCCTGAACACAACACCAACAGCTCAGGATCTAAGACCAACAATCAATAAATGGGACCTCATGAAAAGCTTCTGAAAGGCAAAAGACACTGTCATTTGAACAAAATGTCAACCTACAGATTGGGAAAAAAATCTTCACCAACCCACATCTGACAGAGGGCTAATATCCAAATTTTACAAAGAACTCAAAAATTATATGCCAAGAAATCAAATAATCCAATAAAAAAATGGGGAACAGAGCTAAACAGAGAATTCACAAAGGAGGAATCTCTAATGTCTGAGAGACTCTTGAGGAAGTGCTCAGCATCCTTAATCATCAGAAAAATGCAACTCAAGGTGACTCTGAGATTCCATCTCACACCTGTCAGAATGGCTAAGATCAAAAGCTCATATAAGAGCACATGCTGGAAAGGGTGTGGAGAAAGGGGAACCCTCCTCCATTGCTGGTAGGAGTGCAGGCTTGTGCAACCACTATGGAGGTCAGTCTGGCGATATCTTAGAAAACTTGGAATAGCTCTGCCTCAGGACCCAGCCGTACCACTTCTGGGTATACATCCAAATGATTCCTCACCGAATCACGAGAAGTTTCCTCATCTATGTTCATAGCAGCCTTATTTGTAATAGCTAGAAACTGGAAACAACCCAGATGTCCCTCAACCGAAGAATGGATTAAAAAACTGTGGTACATCTACACAATGGAATACTACTCAGCTATCAGAAACAATGAAATCATGCAATTTGCAGCCAAATGGATGGAACTAGAGAAGCTCATCCTGAATGAGCTAACCCAGACCCAGAAGGATGCACATGGCATCTATTCACTTATAGTCAGATTTTAGCTATATAGTACAGGATAACTATACTACAACAAATGCACCTAAGGGAACATGGATATAGACTTTGTTTCCTGTCAGTGAGACACTTTGCCTTAGTGGTGCTGCCTTGTAGGCCCCCAGTGTATGAGGAGGCTCTTGGCCCTCATATGACTGCTGAACTGGAGCGGGGGACTGTTATGTAGGGACACTCCACTCCAGAGGATTGGGATGGAAGGGATAGGTGGTAGAGGGTGGGAGGCCGGGACTGGGAAGGGTGGAAAGAGAACAGTATAATGGAGATGTAACCTGAAGTAATAAATAAAAAATAAATAAATTTAAAACAAAAGAGAGAAAACAATCTTTTACATATTAGTAGGCCTCTTGTTGTCAATCCGATGTCTACTAGTCTGATAGCAATGGTAACACCTTATATGACAGCTAGCGTCTCATTACTTCTTTTATAAGAAAACTTGATTTAAGATTTATTTATTTATTTTTATTATGTGTGTGTGGACATCTCTGCATGTATGTATGTGTACTATGTATATGCCTTGTGCCCGTGGAATATGTTGAATCCCCTGAAACTGGAGTTACAGATGGTTGTGAGTCATCATGTTGGTGTTAGGAACTCAACTTGGATACTCAAGAGCAACAAGAACTCACAACTGTTGGGCTCTCCAGCCCCAGTCTTGATTTCAGTGGAAGTGAAAATGCATCATTCTAAAAGCCCGTATGTTTTGTCTCTCTTTGTATAATGGGATCCATAGGAATATGAGTCTCTATTTTGAAATTATGAAAATCTACTGATGTGGTGTTGGACTTGACTGGAATGTCTTTGATACTCACTTATTTCCCCTTACATTCCTGGAACATGTGACAGAGGAAGGTGGAGAGGGAATACTGTGACCTTGAAGGAGAAAGTCACATATCAAGAGAGGCTGTGAGGACAGATAAGAGAAGTCTGGGGTGCTGACGGCACTGGCGGATAGTTGTGCCAGTTTTGGGATATTAACATCAGAGCTAGATTAGCAGATGTATCACAAGATCTTTCCAGAGTTTGGTACACGTGATCTCACACATTTCTCAGTTAGGAAGTATATGAACCTTGATTTTGCATGGGATGGTAAAAAATTTTTATGGCACATGAAATTGCTTCTTATCAATTTCTTTCATATCTTACATAGTATGTCTGTGTTACCTACTTTGAGCTTATTTTGAATAAATACTTAAAAGATTAATTATAACTCATTATAATTAATAGAGTTAAACTCTTGGTTGCTTGCATCTGTGAACTTGAACAGAACAATCAGGTGGGAAAAGTTAATCTTTGCCTGATCGTGGAGATAGGGAAAGGAGTGTAGATTAAGCATAATCTTCAAAGGCATAACCTCAGCCAGTTGCCATCTCCTAATACTTCCAGAACATTGTTTTTAAAATAGTGCCAGTGGCTGGAGACTAAGCATTCAACCCTTGAGACAGTGTGGGATACTCATAATCAAACCATGAAAATATCCAAATAATTCTTGCAGAATACATTATGTTATTTTAAAATATTTAAATGTGGAGTGAAATATATTTAAATCAAGAACATTTATAACAACAAGACCTATGAATCCAAAGCGCTCAAGAGTGGGCCAAAGTAAGTTCTTCATCGTTAAACTTAAGGCCTTCATGATAAAGGGATGATTAAAGCACCCAAAGAAGAGAGAAAACACACGTATAGCATATATGCAGAGGAAGGTTTTGAACTCATCACTGTCAACAGTACTTAGCCCCATGAATATAGAGCTCCCATTCTTCTGAGGGCTAAGCAATACATGTATGATAAAAAGGGGCTGGAACTATTTGTCTTTATGAAGTAGAAATCATCCACAAAGCTTCTCCCAGGCATATGGACGTCCATTGAACAAGCCCAATGTTGGGACAGCTGTAGTCTGGGAGTATAAGACTCGTTCTCTATTCTGTATGTGAATTACACAAATACTTTCTCCTAGTCTCATCTCATGATGAACTCTACATTGTGAATCCACTCCTTAGTGAGCAGACATGTCAATGTCATGTCTTGCCTTATCCTTTCTTGGAGTTCTGTAGATACCCACTGTCAGCACAACTCTGCTTCTAGCCCTTGATATAAGCCCACATTCTAAAACAGTGGATACATATTTATAGATGTCTCAGATTAGTACACATGTCTAGTTATTTGAAAATTTTATCTTTTCTGTCTCATTTTTTTTTCTCTGACTCTTTCTGGGAGTAGTAACATATGGAGGGGGGGGAAGGAAACACAGACGTGATTTAATTAGAATTTAATTTAAAAATTAAATAAAAGTAAAAATAGTTCAAAAAGAGAAATGTGAGTATTACATTTTTCACTTAATTCTTTTTCATTAAGGTGGCTTTGCTTTCTTGAGGAATGGAGAAGGAGCTCTCACACACATCTTGACTTTTCAGGGAAACAAGTGGTAGGCCATGAGCAGATGACCAAGTATTCTTCCCCTTCTCTACTTACTTCTCTTTGGCACAAGATGGCTTCCTTTACCTCCTTTTTTCACATGAGGTAGCTGTTATGAGTCACTGGTACTCACTACTTTACCCCCTTTTGGAAACATCATTTGTGTTTTAGTGCCACTTGTGAGTTATGCAAACATTTTAAACCTAACTAGGAAGCTGGGATTGTAAATTCCCAGGCTGTGAGGGTCTTCCTTTCACCACGGTTAATACCGTTGCAGGAAGGATAAAATAAAGAATTTTACAGTTGCTTGGTGTGTCCTCAGGGTGGAAGTAAGCTCATAACCTTCCTCCTTTTTATATATGCATCTATTAAAAAAGCAAACCGTCAAGCAAGTTCAAGAGGTTCTGGGTTGATATTACTGGAGTTGACTAGTTCCTGTTGGTGCTGACCTGCTGAGACCGGGTAGCAGGTCACTCAGTTATCCTCACCATGCTCCAAGGAGAAGCCTGCTGTGGCTAAAGTCTGTGTTCTTATTAAACATATATTGTGGGGCCTCTGTTAGCCCTGTTAAACTCCTGCCTAGAAAAGTTGCCTATAAGTAACAGGTACATTATTGTCTCCTTATACACCTCACAGGTAAATCTATATGACACTAACTGGGTAGTTTGTTATTGTTTTTTATTGTTGTTGTTTTGGGCACATGTGTAAACATGTTAATGTACAATATTATGTGTTTATAAAACCTCAGTGAACTTCTTTGCGAACATACCATTGTATACTGTTGTCTATCTTGATCAAATCTTCCTTTTTCTATTAAGAAAAATAGAACCAGGATCCTCCAGTTTGTAAGAAGGTCTTGATTCTTTATACAGATACTGGATGTTCTTTGAAAGAAAAGCAAGAACAGCTGAACTGTCTCTTAGCACATGTAACAAGCTGAAAGGGCTCAGGATAAACTGTTGACTAAATCTGACTTAAGAGCGATAGTTTATTTAGAGTGACTTTAATTGAATGTTTTCCTGCCACAGGAAAATGAAAGCTGTGGTGTTAAATATAAAATGCCTTTAAATGGAATTACTATGTAAGCCAGAATATGACATTGACTTACTACAGCAGATGTTTCTGATTCTGAATTCAAGAATCAATATATTTTACCATCACTGCAAAACTCTGAGGAACTGTATGCCAATCTAAAAATGCTGCTATTCATTGTTGCATTGTCATAATAAAGTAATGAATTAATATTACTTAGTGTTTGTAATTTATTTATATTTCTGTGTTTTTTTAAAGACTATCACTCATAATTACTACATAGTTGGGATAAACTCTTACTAAGGTGGCAGTCCTTTTTCTTCATTCTTGGCATATGAACCATTTGCTTCTAAAATGAAGCTATTTTATCCCTTGTCATCACATAGCCATAAAAATTGCAAGCAGTCAGAGGTTAGCAATGGCTGCCATGCAGACCCAAAGCAAAGCTTAATAACAGATTTTCAAAGCAGTTCAAAGAATCCAGCTTCCATCTGTGTTTGGTGAAGGATGCACAGACCTTGGGGCATCTGAGACTCAGTTTCATCTCTAACACTTGGAATAACAAAGGTGTTAGTTTTCAAAGCTGCGGTCTTTCCTCCTGGGGTGGCTTTGCAGACCCAGTTCATGGAAAGTAGGAGACTTCAGAGCAGGCATTCTCCTTCTAGACTTGCCTCCTTCTGGGGGATCTTTGGGGGGTGTCACAATGGTGGCCTCCTGAACATGGGTTATTGCCAGTAGAGGCCACGAGCTAATGAACCTTATAAACAAATTCCTTCTTCTAATGTTTTGAGCAAATTGTCCACATAGTCACAGCCATGTCTTTTCTTCCAGATGAGGGGTGCTATTTAATCAAGAGAAAGTAGAGGGTGCTCTCTACCCACGATAAAGTGATGAATGCAGAATGAATATTAATTTTTCATTTGATTCAGTTCCTTTTCAAAAATCAAAGCAAGGAATTGTTCATGGAGAAAGGGCTAAAATTCTGTGTCTTTCATGTGCTTTAAACGAGTCTAAGATTTTAATGAAACATATCTACAGCATATGCATTCATATAGACATAGTCTCTCTTGACTTTGCTTAATATCTTTTGTATAAGTTATCTAGCATCTTGACATGATGTCTTCATAAATATAAGCTAATGTAAATCAGACACACACTTAGTAAGCTATTACAAAAATGAAGATATGTGTGATTTTTATGATAATCTTTCTGTTGTTCAAACCAAGATGGAAAAGTCATGAAGCTATGATCATTTTCACATGGTAATTCTTTGACTGAATTATTCTGATATCTCAAAAGACCTCCAGTACTATATTGTAAGTTTCTTTTAGATAAATCAAAACAATTTCAAATTTTTCTTCAATGAACTAGAAATTCTAGCAACAAAATTAAGTAATTTTGAGAATATGTCCAAAGTATATATGTATCAAATATTATTGTCTGGTATATTACATAATAACTATCTGTTTTATTTTGAAAGATTGATAAAAATGTAACTTACTATAATAAAAATGGAGTCAATGATACATGTCATAACATTTGTATATAAACATTATGTCCTTATTATGTCAAGGCTGGATGTTTTTAGAAATAACTTGTAAAACAAAGTAACAAATACATCTAAACTAACAAGTAAAAATTGCACTTACTTAATAAAAATGACAGGATCATAAGTAAAAAGGAAAATCTTACTTTCAACACCACAATTTAGAATATTATTCTCATATGACAAGCCATTTGTCTGAAGTAAAAATAAAATCCTAGGGACCAGTTAAAATATAAGGTATATTTAAGCTACCTGTGCACTTGAATGAGGGTGTGGTGTGCTTCTGTGTGTGAATAAGGCAGAGAGGGAATGAGAAAGGCTTTAGAGGTCTCCAGTAGGAAATCATATCCCATTGCTCTCCAGCAGCAATAGCACTCAATGTGTGGCAGCAATAAGATGAGCACAGAGAACCAACAAGAACGTGGTGCCTAATTCTTTTTTTTTAAATTTTAATTTATTTGTTTTAACATCCATTCACAGCTCCATCCCTACTCCTCCTACCCTTCTACCCTCTGTCCCCATTCCTCCTCTGTAACCGAACTTTTAAATTATTATTTATCACTTATTTATTTATTACTTTATTCACTTATAACAAATACCAACAATTTCTTAACTATTAATCCTACAAATTCCTACAATCCCTTTAACCTAACCACTAATCCTATTGACAATTATTTTCCTAACCTTTTAGAATGATACAGTCTCTGGGGAAGGCCCTCAGTCATAAGGAACACAGTCTTTGTTGTAGATTCTTTAGCACACTTAGCAGTCCTTTTTCTGGATCTCTCAGATGTAGATTCGTCAGGGTAAGTTGGTTATTGCAGTCTCACCTTAAATAAGGTTTGATGCTTTCTTCTCTCTGGGAGACCACAGCCCCTTTGCATCAGCAACTCTGCCACTCTACCTCAGAGTCCTTAAAGCCAGGCACAGTTTCATTTAGGCCACTGTTCAGACAGATCAAACCCCTCTAGGCAAAAGCTGAGCCACAGGGTTTAGTCCATGGCCTTTTGGTGTCTTGTTCAGGCTTTCTTTGCTCACCAGCTTCTTCCTGCCTCAGGGAGATCTGGCCATGAAATGATGGCCAGCACATTTTTCAGCAGGACTCTGGGAGCTCTCTAGCATCAGGGGCCTCTTCTTTTTCATGGGGCTCCATGCACTTTCCTTAAATAGGAGGAACTCTGTTTCAGCTTAATTTGGGCTCCGCCCACTTAGCAGCTGAAAACAATGTCAGGCCAGATACTTTGTTTCTTCAAGTCCATTAAGTCTTTCTTGTTTTTCTGACAACCTTGTTTTGTCAATCAATTAAGTCTTTCCTGTTTTTCCTGACTTCAACCTTGTTTTTCAGTCCATTAAGTCTCCTGTTTGTTTCCTGTTTTTAGTCCACATGCTGATAATGATCTTCATGCCCCAAATTAAGAGACAGTATCAGAAACCCCTATATATTTTCTAAATCTAATTTAATTTATCTAACTCCCTACACTCCTCCCCTTTCTTCTCCTGCCTCAGTACTTGTAGTATCAGAACTAACTGCATCCTCTTCCACTGAAGCCAGTCAATGCAGCCCAGCTAGGGGAAAGGCACTCAACTGTAGGCAACAGAGTAGGTGTCAGGGTTAGCCCCCACTCCATTTGGTAGGGAGCCTACATAAAGTCCAAACTGTAACTCACCTCCATTTTTAAAAGTTTGTTTGTTTGCTTGTTTATTTATTCATTCATTCATTCATTTTACATGCTGATCATAGCCCCCTCTCTCTCCTCCTCTGACTCTTGGCCTCCCTTTCTCCTCAGAAAATCCTCCCCCATACTATCCTGTACATTGAGTCACATCAGGACTGAGTACTGAGTACTTCCTCTTCCATTGAGGCCCATGACCACAGCCCCCTTAGGGGGAAGTGATAAAAAATCAGGCATCAGAGTTCAATTCAAAGACAGTCTCAACTCTACCTGTTAGGAGACCCATATGATGACCAAGCTACCCATTGGTTACCTATGTGTAGGGGGCCTAGGTCCAGTTCATGCATGATCTTTGCTTGGTGGTTCAGTCTTTGTGAGCTTCCATGGGCCTAGATTAGTTGTCTATGTTGATCTTCTTGTGGAGTACTTGTCCCCTCTGGGTCTTATCCTTTACCCCAATTCTTCCAAGAGACACTCACACTCTGTTCAATGTGTCCTGGTGAGTCTCAGCCTCTGTTTGGATACTCTGCTGCATGGAGGTTCTCAGAGGACAGTTAGCCTATGTTCCTATCTGTAACCATAGCAGAGTATCATTAGTAGTGATAGGGGTTAGCTCTCTCCCTTGGGGTAGGTCTCAGGTTGGGTCCATTATTGATTGGACATTCCCTAAATTTCTGGTATATCTTATTCCCTGCACATCTTGAATACAGGGTAAATTTTGGGTTGAAGGTTTTGTGGGTGGGTTGGTGATCCCCTCCCTCCTCTAGAAGTCCTACCTAGCTCGAAGGAAGCCTCTTCAGTCTCAGTATCCCCCATTGCTAGGAGTCTCAGCTAGAGTTACCCCACCTACCTTGTCCCTAGTCTCTAACTTGTCCTAGAGAAAACCCCTCTTGTTTTCCCATCTTTCTTTTAATCCTCTCACCTCCTGTCACTGCTCTCCCCACAACTGATTCCTCCTTCCCTCTTCTCTCCCTCTTCTACCCAGTTCCTTCTCTTCATCCATTTCTGCTGTCTATTCTTTTTTTTTAATGTTTATTTATTACTTCAAATTACATCTCCATCACAGTACCCTCCCTCCACCCCTTCTGGTCCCACCCTTCCACCCTCTCCCCCCTTATCCCCCCTCTCCGGCTCCTTTTGTGTGGGGTGCTCTCTCTCTCTCTCTCTCTCTCTCTCTATATATATATATATATATATATATATATATATATATATATATATATCAGCCCCCTTCAGTTCAGCAGTCATATAAGGACTAAGAGCTTCCTCTTGCACTAGGGGCCTATTCTATTTTCCCAATTGCTTTTGGCAAGATGGCCTATGTTAATGCTACCAATCTATGAGCATGGGAGATCTTTCATCTTCTGATAGCTTTTTCAATTTCTTTTTTTTTTCAGAGACTTTAAGTTCTTGTACAAGTCTTTCACTTGCTTGGTTAGTGTTACATGAATATACCTTATATTATTTTCAGCTTTTTGAAGGCTATTGTTTCCCTAATTTCTTTCTCAGACTGTTTATCATTTGTGTAAAGAAGGGCTACTGATTTTTTTTTTTTGGAGTTAATTTTGTATCCAGTCACTTTTCTCAAGGTGTTTATCAACTTTAGGAGTTCTCTGATAGAATTTTGGGGTCACTTATGTATACTATCATATTATCTGCAAATAGGGATAGTTTGGCTTTTTCCTTTCCTATTTGTATCACTTTGGTCTTATGTATACTGTCATATCATCTGCATATAGGAATACTTTGACTTCTTCCTTTCCTATTTGTATCACTTTGGTCTCCTTCAGTTGTCTTATTGCTCTAGCTAGAACCTCAAGTACTATGTTGAATAAATATATAAAGAGGTGACAGCCTTGTCTTGTCCCTGATTTTAGTGGAATTGCTTTAAGTTTCTCTCCATTTAATTTGATATTGACTATCGGCTTGCTATATATTGCATTTGTTGTGTTTAGGTATATGCCTTGTATCCCTGATCTTTCCAAGACTTTTATCATGAAGGAGTGTTGGATTTTGTCAAAAAAAAATTTTTTTTTTTGGCATCCAATGAGATGACAGTGTGGTTTTTGGTTTTTCAGCTTATTTATATGGTGGATTATGTTAATGGATTTTTGTATGTTGAGTCACTCTTGCATTCCCTGGGAGAAAGTCTACTTGAACATGGATAAAATTTTTGATGTGTTCTTGAATTTGGTTTGCAAGTATTTTATTGAGTATTTTGTGTCAATGCTCATAAGGGAAATTGGTCTGAAATTCTCTTTCTGTGTTGGGTCTTTGTGCGGTTTAGGAATCAGGGTGACAGTAGCCTAATAGAATCAGTTTATAGAATCAGTTTTGCAATGTTCCTTCTGTTTCTATTTTGTGGAATAGTTTGAGGAATATTGGTATTAGCTCTTGTTTGAAAGTCTAGTAGAATTCTGTGCTGAAAACAACTGGGCCTGGGGTCTTTTTGGATGGGAGATTTTTTAATGACTGCTCCTATTTCCTTAGTGGTTATAGGATTATTTAACTTGTTTGCCTGGTCATGATTTGGTACATGGAATCTGTCAAGAAAATCATCCATTTCATTTAGACTTTCTAATTTTGTGGAGTGCGGGCTTTTGAAGTAATTCCTAATGATTTGGGCCTAATTCTTACTACTGCTTCTGCAAGTGAAAGTTGTTGTTCATTGTTTTCTTATTTCTTTTCATATTTCTCTTTCCTTACTGTAAATACTGTTCAAACATTCTAACTACAAAGCCAAGGGCAGGTCAATGAAGATTGTTAGCATACAATAGCAGCAGAAAACAATAAAGATAATGTATCTTGGGACAGTATCTTGAAGATATTGGAAATATGAGTGAATAACCAGAATCACTATAGCCTTATGTCATTCTTCTCATACTTACAGCTTGGCGGAGAAGGAAAACATTTTAAAAATATCAGCACCATTGATACTAGTAGAAATTCAGATGGTGTGTGTGACAAGGGTACCTGATCTAAAGATAAAGATGAGTTCTTACTTAAGACTACATGTTCATCTTTAGTACATGCTAAGCTAGTTGATTTGAAAGGGTGATTTTGCTTACAACTTTAGAATCTTTTTTCTCTCCTTAATTATTTTTTCCAAAGTATTGATCCTTGCTTACAACTATTCATTTTTACTATTCATGTTGATATTAAAGGTACATAGTTGAAAAGTTACTTTATTATCATTAAACATCATATACTCATAAGCTTTTCCTGAGCTTAGACCTTGGAATGGGTGTGGTTGTTGTATATTGTATTCATGTACATTTACTTCATAGTAAACATTATAAAGACAGTTATTAAAAGCATGGAAAAATCCACATTCCACAGTATCATCTTCTTGGCACCTTGGCTAATCATGACCATCTACTACAAGCAGAAGCTTCACAACAAAGTCCTACCCTTAGCCAAGGAGCTTTTAGCAATTAACAGCTTCCAGGAGATGGACACTCTGTTTTCTCAAGGAGTGCAGTTCCCTTTAAGTCAAGCACAGACCAGTGTATAGCTACATTCCCAACAAAGTAAACAGAACAAGTTGGATTTTTTTGCCTTTGAAAAGAAATGAAACACAAAGTTGGATGGGTGGAAAGGAGAATGGGATCTGGGAGGAAATGGACAAAGGTGAATATTATTGAAATAATTTGTATAAAATTCTCAAAGAACTAGTTTAAAAGTAAGTAGAATTATATTACATTCTATTGACTGTGAAGTAAGAAATGTAAGCATGCCCACTTTGCTGTTAATATATTATATGAAACTAAAATAGTGTTAAAGCTGGCCAGTGAAGTACTGAAACAAGTTCACCACAGATATTTTAATCCCAAACATTGATTGTTTTTCTAATGTGGGCTTGACATAATCTAGAACCATCTGAAAAGAAAATATTTTTTAAAATTTTTAAAAAATTTTTTTAAATACTTTATTTTTTTTTCTTCAAGTTACATCTCAGTCACAAACCCCTCCCTATTCGCCCTTCCTATCCCGCCCTTCCACCCTCTTCCCCCCAGAAGTTTCCCCTTTCAGTCCAACAGATGGCTCCTTCTCCCACAACAGTAAATATTATACAAAACAACAGATATAAATATGCCACATTTATGAGAGTTAAATGGCCCAGTATACCTTCCCAATG
>CAJQZJ010021742.1:0-11624 GCA_907164525.1 Lophiomys imhausi | reverse complement strand
AGACAGGGTAGGTAAGTCCTTCATAATCCCTGCTCTACAACAAATGTCTGTCAGAGAAACAGGACCCAAAGCCTGAAGATTGATGCTGGAATGTATGGAGAGAAAATGGGAACTGTCCAGGCAGTCATTGGTATGTTCTTTCTTAGTTTTGGAAGCTGCAGGCTCTGCACTTCCTATATAAGCAAATATATTTATCCCTCTCAGGTCTCTGAGGTGGTTGAAGAATAGACAGCTAGAGTCTTATAGTTAAATTTTGAACTGTTTAGGAATCAAGAGGGTGTTATAGATCTAAGAAGATACTCTTAAAGTGTGTTGCAAGATAGTATGAATGTTGAGTCACATATAGACCTTCAAACTCATGGAGTTGGGTAGATAGTAGAATGTTAAAGTCAGGGGCCAAATATGTATAAACTGGACATTGGGAAGGTATACTGGGCCAATTTACTCTCATAAATGTGGCATATTTATATCTATTGTTTTGTATAATACTTACTATTATAAGAGAAGGAACCAGCTGTTGGACTGAAAGGGGAAACTTCTGGGGGGAAGAGGGTGGAAGGGCGGGATAGGAAGGGGGAATAGGGAGGGGTTTGTTACTGAGATGTAACTTGAAGAAAAAAAATAAAGTATTTAAAAAAAAAAGAAGTAGAAATAAGCAATAAAAGTGTTCCTTTTAAAAAAAAAATAAATAAAAAATAAATGAGCACACAAACACCTGATGGAGTTTATCAAGCCTTGTCCTGAATTGAGCAAACTTGGCCCATCTAAGGTAGCTCTTAATTCTATTCCCCAAATATGACCCCATACATACATACATACATACATACATACATACATACATACATACATACCCTGGGCTGTTATTCTTCATGCTATGTCTGTATTCCAGGCCACGTAGAATGTCGTTCTTTTCTCTAACACATGGTGTGTGTCTTCCTTCCTGCTCTTTGCTTCACTGCTTGTCTTGGAGGCTCCTTCTTCTAGCTACTGAAGGCTTCTTCTACTCATAAACCTCTCTGCTTTAGAAGCCTGCACACCTTAGTCCCACCAACCTCTCTCTTTGCCCAATCTCAGGCCTCACCATTTATTCAACCAAACAGAGAAAATGATTAGAAAACAAAGTACCAGATAGCAAGTAGGGCCAATTAATTAACATTTAGAATGCATAACATTACCCCATTATATATCAAATAAAATGATATAAAATGTAAAATTTTTAAAATTATTTTTAAAAGACAGTAGTAAGAGCATTTATCAGGTAGATCAAACTGCTATTATTTTTTTAACTTCTTATTTTTGTTTCAGCTACTTCATTAAGATGTTATAGTCTCTCAGTTCTAAGACATTAACCACTTCTTAGAACGTTGTAGTTGGAGAGATCTATTAGAAGTGACAGCCTTAACAAAAATAAGAGCACTCAAGTAAGAAAATCCTATTGTTCTCTCATATTCACACATGATCATTAAATAATGAGATTTTTTCTGATTAGCTTAGAAATTAACTGTGATAGAATTTCATGGTTATTTTCTAAGCTAATCAGAAATGAAGTTGCTAAGAGACAAGCAACATTTGCTTTTCTAAATGTAAGAGATAGATAGGGCGTCTTCAAAAATCTCAAGAGATCTGCAGAATATGGCATTCAAAGATGTTTTCTTAACTTAAGATTTTTTGATATTGAGACATGTCAGCTCCTGAAGCACCCCCTATTCTACTCCAAGTAGAAGATGAGCATCAAAGAATCTCCAGTGGGAGATGGTTGAATTAGTGGCAAGCCTATCTCTTGGCAAGAAAAACCCCTTGCTTAAACTGTAGACCGAATGCTGTCCAAAAAGGACAAAACTTGGAAGCAGGTAAGTCTACAGCCTTGCTCTGCCAAGACAGGGTAGGCAAGTCCTTCATAATTCCTGCTCTACAATCAATGTCTGTCAGAGAAATAGGACCAAATGGCTGAAGATTGATGCTGTAATGTATAGAGAGAAAATGGGAACTGTCCGGGCAGCCACTGGTATGTCATTTCTTAGTTTTGGAAACTGCGGGTCCTTCACTTCCTAAATAATCAGATCTATTTATCCCTCTCAGGTCTCTGAGGTTGTTGAAGAATAGATAACTAGAGTCTCATAGTTAAATTTTGAGTTGTTTAGGAATTAATTAGGTGTTCTGGATCTAAGAAGATGTTTTTAAAATTGTGATGCAAGTTAGTATGAAAGCTGAGTTAGATATAGAACTTTAAACTCATGGAGATGGTTAGATAGTAGAATGTTAAAGTTAGGTGCCAAATACATATGGACTGGACATTGGGAATGTATGCTAAGCCATATAACTCTCATAATTGTGGCCTATTTATTTCTGTTGTTTTGTATTGCATTTATAGTTATAAGAGAAAGAACCATTTGTTGGACTGAAAGGGCCGAAAAAGATATACATTAAACTAAAAAAAAGGAAGAGGATGGGGGGTTGAGGGGTAAGAGGGTGAGAGGGTGGGACTGGAGGGGGGAGTAGTGAGGGGATTGTGATTGAGATGTAACTTGAAGAAATAAAAAATAAATTATTTAAAAAAAATCATGAGATTTTAACATATTTACAAATGTAATTTTAAAATAACATTTCATCGAACAATCTTGCTAGGTTTTACTTGGTAGAGCTTAGGTATGCAAGCAGAATAGGTACAAAAATATAGAAAAGAATGACGTGGGAAATTGTACAATGTCATTGAATGTAAAAGAACTGGAGAGTCCTTCTTTGGGTTTTGTGTTTTTCAAAACAATATTTCTCTGTGTAACAGAGCATTGACTGTCCTGGACTAGCTTTGTAGACCAGCAGGCCTCAAACTCACAGAGATCTGCCTGCTTCTGCTTCATGAGTTCCGTGATTAAAGGCATGTGCCACCAGGTCCTGCTTTTTTTCTTTTCTTGAGAGCCCTTTGTATACTTAAAAATTTATCATGACCCTGGTTAGCTAGGTATTTCTGGGTAAGACAGACTGAGTCCTGAGGGATTGGAAGAGGAGTGTCATGAAGACTGGGGGTACAATTTAAGTAAAGGATTTGATCAAGTTGCTAATGAAGAGTAATTCTCATAGAGATTTTATAATGAACTTTTCACTCCGCTGACAGCTAACTAATTTTACTAAAACACTCTTTAGTTCCCTCTACTACCTTGTGCATCTGTTATTGTCATCAGTGTCTCATGTCTATAAAGGGGTCAAGGAAGAGCTTGCCAATCTGAGTAGTAGGTCAAAGTTCCTGCCAGTGCTGGGATGTGATACAGGCACTAAGGGTTCTGTTTCTGACTACAGCTGAGATGCAGCTTCCTAATGTGGGAAAAAATCATGAATTGTAACAACTCACTTCATAAGTGAGGAAATCAGAGGGAGATAAGTTTCATAAATCAAAATTCTAAGATTTAGGATAGAAACTCTGGTCTCCTTCTCTAACTGTACAGTTTCATGACATGGAAGGATCTTCACCTGCCATCATGAAGTATTCAGACTCAACATATAACTCTTGGGTAGATTTCATGCTTTATAAAGTACCAACTAGATTTATCTGTGTTGCATAAGTATTTTAACCACACTCTGCCCCTTTCTTTCAAGAGAAGGTCTCATGATATGGTCCTGGCTGGCCTAGAACTTGCTTATAGAACAAGTTGAATTAAAACACACAAATATCCACATACCCATGCACCCACCATCACCAGGTGCTGAGATTGAAGGCATATACCAGTCACCACCCAAACTCCTTTTAACTGATTTTGATGAAATTTATTTATTTTGTGTGTATGTGTATTTTCTGAGTTTATGTGCACACACTACATGCTTGCAGGTGTCTGGAGAGACCAGAAGAGGTCACTGGAATTTCAGCCTATTGTGACCTGTCTGATGTGAATGCTGGAAACAAAACCCTGGGCCTTCTATAAAAGCAGTAAGTGGGCTTAACTGCTGAGCCATCTGCCTAGTCCCTTAATCAATTCTTTAGGGGGAAACATGTTCCACAGATAATTAAAGACTTCAGTGGTAGGTCTTTTTAGATGCTATAGATGGACTGTAGAACTTATATTTAAAGATTTATTTTTAAAATTTTGATTATTTTTAATTATGTGTGTATGTGTGGATATGTGCATATGAATCCAATGCCTACAGAGTTCAGAAGAGGGTGCCAGATCCTTGAATCTGGAGGTACCAGCAATTGTGAACTGGCCAGTGTGGGTGCTAGGGACTGAACCTGGGTCCACTGCCAGAGTAGTCTCTGCTTTGAACTGCACGGCATCTCTTAAGTCATATAGTTCTTATATTTTGATTATACACGAAAGTACAAACAACAACCAAAAAACTGGACAAAGTAAAATTTAATGAAAAGCATCCACACAAATATCTTATAATGATTTAGGACTTAGCACAAATCCAATTTCTAATTCAACTACAATGCATAGAAACAATTCCATGGCTCTGTCCCAAAGTGGATTTATTCCTAATGGGGACTGTCCAGGCAGCCATTTGTCTGCCATTTCTTAGTTTTAAAAGCTGTTGGCTCTGCACTTCCTGTTTATTCAGATATATGTATTCTTCTCAGGTCTCTGATATGGTTGAAGACTATAGTCTCACAGTTAAGTTTTAAGTTGCTTAGGGATTGAAAGGATGTTCTTGGTGTAAGAAGATGTCTTTAAGTTGGTAATGCAAGTTAGGATGGAAACTGAGTTAGGTATATAACTTTAAACTCATAGAGGTAGATAATAGAATATTATTATCAGTTGTCAAATATGTATGGACTGGACATTGGGAATGTATGTTATACTTTCTAATTTTCATAATTGTTGCCTAATTGCTCTTATTGTTTTGTATTGCATTAATTGTTATAATCAAAAAAGCCTTTTATTGGACTAAAAGGGGGAGATGTTGGGGGATAAAAGATACACCTTAAATCTTTTTAAAGCAGATAGGAGGGTGAGAGAGAAGAGAGTAGGAGGGTGGGACTGGGAGAGAGAGATGGGAGGGGACTGTGATTGAGATGTAACTTGAAGAAATAAATATTGGGAAAAAACATGAAAAAAAAGTTGGATAGACTTAAGCTTAAAATATTGAGTTTTGTTGATGAGGCAATAACATCAGAGCTATTTATTCTTGGGAAAACTTTCCACATGGTCTTGGAGGACAGTATCCGAGGGAAGAGCAGAGATCCTATATGATAGAGATGTTATCCTCTAGCTATCTGCTGCTGGATAGCTTCATCATAATTTACCTTTTATCTTCTTGTAGTCTCCACAGTTGGTTTGTGGTGATATAGTAACTGTCTAATCTCCACTCCTTTAATTGCTGTATAATTTACCCTGAGAGAGTGTCATCAGTCATTAGGGCAGCAGGCAGTACAAGAATATGACATTTACTCCCTATTTGGCTTTGGTCAGATTTTGCAATGAATCTAAAATCCTTGTCATAGAGTAGATACCTTCACATCTGGGACACACTGTGTCTCATGATAGCACCTAGGAAAGGCTTCACAATCCCTTCCTATCTTCTTTCCTTCTCTTTCTTCATTTGACAACTAAAGTACAAGGGATGGGTAATATTTGAAATATGTATACTTTGTTAAATGATTAAGTTAAACCAATAAACACATAATTCTTTGGTGGAAACTGTTAAATTCTATGCTTTTAGTAATTTTCAAGGCTGTAACATATTAACTTCAGCTTCCAGATTTTACTGTGGATCTTTTGTGAACTTGTTGCTCTTAACTTCCTATTTCTGCCCTTTCCCAAATCTTGGCAAGCACCCATCTACTCCCCACTTCCTTTAATTCAACTCTTTCAAATTCACATGTGACATTATGAGATATTTGTTTTTGTTGGCGTGCTTTATTTCATTTAAGAGAGTATTCTCTTAGTTTCACCAATGTTATTGGCACTGATAGGATTTTTTTGAAGGTTGAATAGTTTATATATACTACTCTTTCTTTAATTACATTATCTGTTAGTGTATAGACATATTGAGTCTATGCCTGGGCTACTATGAATATAGAGAGCAACTATGAGATGGAAGTGCATATATTTCATGCACATGCTGATTCCTAGCTTCCTAGCATATATTTAGCCTGCATCTTCCTTATATTTTCACTAATATGAGGTGGGTCATAGATTCACATGACTCAAGAATTTTATATATGTTACAAATCTCATTCAACTATGTACAACAGAGACTCTCTGAAAATGAACCAACCGAATTAGAAACTTGTTTTTTAAATTTACTATATTACCTGGATGTTTAACTTCCAAGGCTGGCATTGAGGCTCTATTGAAGTGCAGATCCCTATGTTCTTCTGATGTGATATTCTTAACAGTGATGCTCACCTGCAGATTTTTTTCCTAGGAGCTCTTCAAGAACAGAGTTGTTTATTAATTAATCAGTAATTTTATAACTGTTCATATCACACAGGGCATATAGTACAGTCCCCAGAACAGAGTGATCATTACATAAATTGAATGAATAATGAATGAAGCAACATCCCATTGAGAAAACAAGCCAAATGCTTGCTTGCTCAAATGAACATAATGTCAGAACCATGGTCTGTAGAATTGAAAGCGTACAGTATCTCTTTGTCACGGATGTACTTTGGTTTACTAGAGAAACAGTCATTTTTCAGCCCTAGTGCCTTGACTTGAAAAATGAGTTTAAAATATGGACAGCCTACAAATTAGAATCTAATGTGTTCCTAGAATCAAATGTGATAAACTGAGTGTGTTTCTTATGAAAACAATACAATTGGCACTTAAATTTTCAGCTAGGCTTTGTCAACAAATATATCACAGAAATGATGATTTGTTTGCCATAAAAATGTAACAATAATATGAAGCATGAAATTATGAGTTATATACTAGAAAGCAAACACATATTTTATAGTAAATATTTGTGAAGTAAGGGGTCCAAAGGTACTATCAATTGTACATACTAGAAATAAAACACAGCCCAATTCTTCAGCAAATATGATTTAAAATTATCATGCTAGCAGAAATCATCCTTTAAAGCTTTGGAATAGATCCCAGTAAACTATTTCCCTGAGGCTGACCACAGTTCTTGTCACATGTAGGAGACTCCAAATGCTAATGAATTCAATTAGCTGAATCTACCTAGAGTTTCTAAAGTAATTTGACATCCATAAGATCATGTTAACCCTTTTAACAATTCTTCTCTATGCTCAGTAGTATATAGAGTACAATTTATAGAAACACTGATGATGATGACAATTGGTGACTTGTTTTCCAAAGGTCAGAGAGTTATAAAGATGTGATATTCAATCCTGCACCCAAGTTCACAACTTCAAGTTCAAAGGATGTTCATAGACACTGATGAATTCTGCACAAAGAATTTTGAATAGCAGCACACTATTGTTTTGCATCAAATTTTCTGGGAATAGAGACAATCAGTTTTGGGTGAACACTGAAAACCATTTTAAAAAGTTCTCGATGTACAGCATTATAGAGTAGAGTATGCTCATTTTGGTGTAAGTAGGGTGGAAATGACATTTTCCTAGTCAGATGATAGCTTTCAAAGCGATGTCTGACTTAAAATTTTGCCAGTTCTCCTCCTATACTGGTTGCTTTTACGAAGGACTACAGTTCTGTATCAGCACAGAAAAAGTCTGCCACACAACATTAAGCAGTGGCTTCATTCCATTTGGCTCTGTATATTGACCCAACATACTTGCTGTTTGATGGAAAGCTAGAGATAACAATTATGTCCAAAATAGATTATGATTTTATGAAGCACTCTAATGCATCCATGGATTGTCAAAACAGGAAGACAATGGTAAGATGAGAGCATCTTCTATTAGAAACAGGGTGCTTCACTCTCAAGCCATGAGTTACCTTCAAGTGATTGGCCATTCTTTTTCTCATCCTCTCCATAACCAATAGACATAAGGATGGGTTCTGCTCCATATGTCTGCTGCAAGGATAAAATGTTTTATAATCATAAGGCACTGATGCCAATACTTGACTGGAAGCAAGGATTGATTGAGTGGATGAGAGCAAGGACACTTATTAGTTTTATGTTTCTGAGTAAGGTAGGAATTTCTGACAGTTCCCTAAAATGTACTTAAGTTTAAAACTTATGCTTTGTTTTGATGTTGTACATTGATTAAACATCTGCATGTAAATTGAGTTACTTTCATATAAATACCAATTTTTCCATTCATAGAAATTCTGAAAATCAATTTTGGAGCCAAAACTTTGTCTGCCACTGGATTAAAGGACATCATCTCTATTCAGAACACATCTGTTTCTCAAACACTAGGCATATCATTGATATTTAGTAATATTTCTATAATGAATGAGTAAATTAATGACTAAGATAATTAATGATATTTCCAGAATGTGATTAAGTTACCCAACTGATAGGCTTCTCAAGTTGCCCCGACAAGTTGGCCATCTTGATTTTGTTACTGAATGTGTTAGTGAAATACGGTTCTTCCAGCATTTTGTTGCCAACTAACCATTAAGAATTCACAAGACAATTCTCAAGGAATAATATGTGTAGGTCATTTTGCTCCAGTATCTGAGTTTCTGAAAGAAAACTAGCCTTACTGAGATTTTGTTACTATACTAAGGTCTCAGAAAGGCTTGGAAACCACATTCATATCTTAGATATTTTGAACTTCCATTATAATATGGAAAAAGTAAGCACACTACTACATTAGTTTGAATTTTGTGTGAGGTGATAGGTGATATATAATTCTATTTGTGTTGGCATATTCTGTGAGCATAGGCTATTGCTTGACTTTCAGCTTTCACTTACTTCATTTTTTTATAATTTATTTTTTATTTCTTCAAGTTACATCTCAATCACAATCCCCTCCCTACTCCCCCCCTCCAGTCCCACCCTTCCACCCTCCTCCCCCTCACCCCCCTCCCTCTCCCCTTTTATTTTTTTTTTTTTTTTTAGTTTAAGGTATTTCTTTTTCCCCCCAACAGCTCTCCCTTTCAGTCCAACAAATGGTTCTTTCTCTTATAACAATAAATACAATACAAAACAACAGAATCAGGCCACAATTATGAGAGTTATATGGCTTAGCATACATTCCCAATGTCCAGTTCATATGTATTTGGCACCTGACTTTAATATTCTACTATCTAACCATCTCCATGAGTTTAAAGTTCTATATCTAACTCAGCTTTCATACTAACTTGCCTCACAATTTTAAAAACATCTTCTTAGATCCAGAATACCCTCTTGATTCCTAAACAACTCAAAATTTAACTATGAGACTCTACTATCTATTCTTCAACCACCTCAGAGACCTGAGAGGGATAAATATATCTGATTATATAGGAAGTGCAGGGCCTGCAGCTTCCAAGACTAAGAAATGACATACCAGTGGCTGCCTGGACAGTTCCCATTTTCTCTCCATACATTACAGCATCAATCTTCAGCCGTTTGGTCCTATTTCTCTGACAAACATTGATTGTAGAGCAGGAATTTTGAAGGATACCTACCCTGTCTTGGCAGAGCTAGGCTGTCGACTTACCTGCTTCCAAGTTTTGTCCTTTTTGGACAGCATTCTGTCTACAGTTGAAGCAAGGAGTTTTTCTTGCCAAGAGATAGGCTTGCCACTAATTCAACCATCTCCCACTGGAGATTCTTCAATGCTCATCAATTTTGAACTTCCATTATAATATGGAAAAAGTAAGTGCACTACTACATTAGTTTGAATTTTGTGTGAGGTGATAGGTGATGTATAATTCTATTTGTGTTGGCATATTCTGTGAGCATAGGCTATTCCTTGACTTTCAGCTTTCATTTACTTCTAAGCTGCTTAGAACTTTATTCTTTGAAATTTAATTGATTTAGTAACTGTGATTGAAATTAATCCTAGTGTGCTCTAAACCCTGCAGTGAAAACACTATCTCAATGGAAGATTTCTTTCCTACTTCCTGCTCTACAATGAGCTGGATAATGTGCCTGGTCTGGAGGAAGTATTAGTCCTTAAATGTCACATGACCAAATGATTCAAGAACAGTCCTATGGATCAGTTATAGAATTTGAAAATCAGACAATTCCCATTAGCCTTGTTTGTCAAGATTCGAGGTTAAAAAATTATTGAATCCTGATAACTACTGGGGTGGGAGTGGGAATAAAGTATTAACACTGATAATGGAAAGTTTTACTTATGAAGGACTTATGAATCAGGTGCTATGGTGCATGCTGTAGACATTGTCTTGTTAGTTTACAGAAGATTCACAGTGAGGAGTCTAAGGCTTAGAGTAACATGTGTAAGATCACAGTTTCAAGCATCCCAACTAGAGTGTCTGGGTCCAGCATGTGTACTTCTCTCGTTCTTTCTTCCTCTCCCTCTTTTCCACAGAACTATTCTGTTTTGATTGGTGAGTAGTTTTGCTGGCAAAAGAAACCATATATATAACACTGCTGTCTTGTTGAAAGACAAGAAGCCTGCCTTCTTTGGGTTCAGGCCACACTAAACTCAGTGTATTTCTCAGTAAAACAATTCATCATTATGTCATTATTGTTATGCCAAATCCTAATTTTTTCTAAGTTCAAGAAGGAAGGCACATGATTGGTTATCAAGCTTCAAACCCTGAGCTGTGGAGGCAAGGTGCAGTGACACTGTTATGTGCTTCTTGATTTATTGTTGTTGACACTATAGGACTTTTTGTGATTTCAGATTTCTTAGTAAATTTAACTGTATGAACAGGCCAAAGTAAATCACAGAGAAAACATCCTAAAATCTTACCAAGTTGAACAGAACCTTGGTTTTTTTTTTGTAAGTATCTACCTCTGCAGGGTGTCTTGAGAAAATGACATTTACACAGAGATGACCTGTGGGGGGGGGGGGGACAAGAGCATAGGCAGAGCCATAACAAACATTGTGACTCAGAAAACCAAGAGCAGAAAGAATGACCTTTCCAAAGGCTTCAGCCTGTAAAACTCAAACTTTTTTCTTTCGGCGTCAAAATTTTCTCAAACTACGTTATTATTTCAATAAATATAGCAGAATTGAAAACTATTGTAGCTTAAGCTTGAAGTGTGCAAGTGAAAATAACAGGTCTGTGCTGAGGAAAGGGCTCCCTGAGACAGGTAGCCTGATTACCTTTTCTACCATTGTTTCTTTCTGGAGTAAATAGATAGAAAATTACAGAAATTCATGTCCAACACTTTGGAAGCATTCCTTTCTGATGGGTTCACTTGGCTGTCATTCCACAGTTAGGAAAGACTCCATAGTCTAGACCCTCAGTAGGTGGTCAAACGCCTGCTTTGCTTTTCTCAGCCCACAAGGTGTAGGAGCCCCAAGGGAGCTAAGATCGTTAAGTGGAAAAAAACACAACTTGGAGAGTTGAGGGTTTTCTATGCTAGACAGCATGAAGATGTCTCACATGGAAGAAGAAAATCTATGCAGTGCATACTTGGACTCCGTTTTAATGTGCTCAAATGCCCTTTGACACATCTGTGCATCCTGACTGTTTGCCATTACCGAGAAACATTATTCTGCTGATTTTGAAAACTAACGTTGGAATCAGTAGGTAGCAGAGGGAAGAAACCTTACTTAACATAAAAGTCACCTTGTTAGCTACTAAGAGTCTATCACAGATATTCTCTAAGCTACTCAGTAATCAAGTTGTTAA
>CAJQZJ010021741.1:0-11054 GCA_907164525.1 Lophiomys imhausi | reverse complement strand
TGACCCTTCCGTCTTGTTCCTCTGGGGTGGAGTGTCCCTGCCTAACATTCTCTCACCACAGATCAGGAGTCATATGAAGGCCATGAGCCTCTTCATTCACCGGGGGCCTACGAGGCAGTACTGCCAGTGAATGGTGTCTCATTGCTACTGGGGGAATACTAAAAAAAAGACCAACAAACACACAAACCCACAAAAACAAAGAAAATCAACAAAAAAAGAGAGGAAAAAGAGAAGGGAAAAGTAAAAAGAAAAAAGAAAGAAGGAAAAAGAAAAAGATAAAAAAAAAATTATGTCCTTGTTCCTTTTGGTGTGTTGGTTGTAGTACAGATATCCTCTACGATATAGTTAAAATCCTACTATAAGTGAATAGATGCCATGTGCATCCTTCTGAGACTGGGTTAGCTCACTCAGGATGAGCTCCTCTAGATCCATCCATTTGGTTGCAAATTGCATGATTTCATTGTTTCTGATAGCTGAGTAATATTCCATTGTATAGATGTACCACAGTTTTTTAATCCATTCTTCAGTTGAGGGACATCTGGGTTGTTTCCAATTTCTAGCTATTACAAATAAGGCTGCTATGAACATAGATGAGGAGACTTCCCTATGTCTCCATGAGAGATCCTTTGGGTGTATACCCAGAAGTGGTATGGCTGGGTCCTGAGGCAAGGTTATTCCTAGATTTCTAAGATATCGCCAGACAGACCTCCATAGTGGTTGCACAAGCCTGCACTCCCACCAGCAATGGAGTAGGGTTCCCCTTTCTCCACACCCTCGCCAGCATGCGCTATCGTTTGAGCTCTTTACTTTAGCCATTCTAACAGGTGTTAGGTGGAATCTCAGGGTCGTCTTGAGTTGCATTTCTCTGATGATTAAGGATGTTGAACATTTCTTCAGGTGTCTCTCAGCCCTTAGGGATTCTTCCTTTGTGAATTCTCTATTTAGCTCCATCTCTGTAGAGAGCTGCGACGTGCCGCGCCTTAAAAATGGCGCTGGTCTCCGCCTTCCATCAGCCCGACGGTGAGCGCTCTCGGTGGTAAACAAGTCCATATTTGGCTAAGACCGCTGATCTGGCTTGCTTCTGCATACGTGGGCCTCTAAGATAGCACTACGTGGCTTTACTTGATTGGCTGTTCATTTAGTATTTAGCCTGTGGGTTGGGTCTGCCCGGCCCTTTTCGGAAGACTGTTTTCAAGGGACCTGAATAAACTGCAGGAGAAGAGCTTTTGCGAGTTGCGTCGTTCTTGCTGGTCGAGAGGGACGCGACACATCTCCCATTTTTTGATTGGATTATTTGGTTTCTTGGCATTTAGTTTCTTGAGTTCTTTGTAGATTTTAGATAATAGCCCTCTATCAGATGTGGGGTTGGTGAAGATTTTCTCCCAGTCTGTTGGTTGCCGTTTTGTTCGAATGACAGTGTCCTTTGCTTTACAGAAGCTTTTCAGTTTCATGAGGTCCCATTTATTGATTGTTGATCTCAGGTCCTGAGCTGTTGGTGTTCTGTTCAGGAAGTTGTCACCTGTGCCAATGAGTTCGAGGGTTTCTCCTACTTTTTCTTCTAGTATCTTTAGTGTGGCTGGCCTTATGTTAAGGTCTTTGATCCACTTGGAATTAAGTTTTGTACAAGGTGATAGGTATGGGTCTAATTTCATTCTTTTGTAAGGGAACATCCAGTTGGACCAGCACCATTTGTTGAAGATGCTGTCCTTCTTCCATTGTGCGGTTTTGGCTTCTTTGTCAAAGATTAGTTGGCCATAGGTGTGTGGGTCCATGTTTGGGTCTTCAATTCGATTCCATTGATCCACTGGTCTGTTTCTATACCAGTACCATGCTGTTTTTATTACTGTTGCTCTGTAGTACAGCTTGAAATCTGGGATGGTGATACCTCCAGATGTTTTTTCATTGTTCAGGATTGATTTAGCTTTTCTGAGCTTTTTGTTGTTCCATATGAAGTTGAGAATAGCTTTTTCCAGGTCTATAAAAATTGTGTTGGTATTTTGATAGGAATTGCATTAAATCTATATATTGCTTTTGGTAGGATAGCCATTTTTATTATGTTGATCTTACCTATCAATGATCATGGGAGATCTTTCCATCTTCTAAAGGTCTCTTCCATTTCTTTCTTCAGGGGCTTAAAGTTCTTGTTATATAGGTCCTTTACATGCTTGGTTAGAGTTACCCCCAGGTATTTTATGTTGTTTGTGGCTATTGTGAAGGGGGTTGTTTCCCTTATTTCTTTCTCGGTATATTTGTTTGTTGTATAAAGAAGGGCTTCTGATTTTTTTTGAGTTAATTTAGTATCCAGCCACCTTGCTGAAGTTGTTTATAAGCTGTAAGAGTTCTTTGGTGGAGTTTTTGGGGTTGCTTATGTATACTAACATGTCATCTGCGAATAGGGATAATTTGACTTCTTCATTTCCAATTTTTATCCCTTTGATCTCCTTTAGTTGTCTTATTGCTCTAGCAAGGACTTCAAGTACTATATTGAAGAGATATGGTGAAAGTGGACATACTTGTCTTGTCCCTGAGTTTAGAGGAAATGCTTCAAGCTTCTCTCCATTTAATTTGATGTTGGCTACTGGCTTGCTGTATATTGCCTTTATTATTTCTAGGTATGGTCCTTGTATGCCCGTTCTCTCCAGAACTTTTAGCATGAAGGGGTGTTGGATTTTGTCAAATGCTTTTTCTGCATCTAGCGAGATTATCATGTGGTTTTTTTCTTTCATCTTGTTTATGTGGTGAATTACATTGATAGACTTTAGTATATTGAACCATCCCTGCATTCCAGGGATGAAGCCTACTTGATCATGGTGTATGATACTTTTGATGTGTTCTTGAATTCGGTTTGCTAGTATTTTATTAAGTATTTTTGCATCTATGTTCATGAGGGAGATTGGTCTGAAGTTCTCTTTCTTTGTTGGGTCTTTGTGTGGTTTAGGAATCAGAATGACAGTGGCCTCATAGAATGAGTTTGGCAGTGATCTTTCTGTTTTTATGTGGTGGAAGAGTTTGAAAAGTAATGGTGTTAGTTCCTCTTTGAAGGTCCGGTAGAATTCCGTGCTAAAGCCATCTGGCCCTGGGCTTTTTTTGGTTGGGAGATTATTAATGACTGTTTCTATTTCCTTGGGTGTTATTGGGCTGTTTAAGCTGTTAATCTGATTTTGATTTAGTTTTGGTAGGTGGAATTTATCGAGGAAATTGTCCATTTCGCTTAGGTTTTCAAATTTAGTGGAATATAGATTTTTAAAGTAATGCCCGAATATTTTCTGGATCTCCTCAATGTCTGTTGTTATTTCTCCCTTTTCATTTCTGATTTTGTTGATTTGGGTTCTTTCCCTTTGCCTTTTAGTTAATTTGGCTAGGGGTCTGTCTATTTTGTTGATTTTCTCAAAGAACCAACTCTTGGTTTCATTGATTCTTTGTATAGTTCTTTTTGATTCTAAGTTGTTGATTTCAGCTCTAAGTTTGATGATTTCCTGCCTTCTGCTCTTCTTGGGAGTGTTTGTTTCTTTTTTTTCCAGTTCACCCAGCTTATCTGTTAGTTCACTAATATGAGCTGTCACAATTTTCTTTTTGAAAGCACTTAGTGCTATGAACTTTCCTCGTAGCACAGCTTTCAATGTATCCCATAGGTTTGGGTATGTTGTGTCTTCATTGTCGTTGGATTTTAAGAAGTCTTTGATTTCCTTCTTTATTTCTTCCCTGACCCAGTGGTCATCCAGTAAGGAGCTGTTCAATTTCCATGTGTGTGTAGGCTTTCTGTTGATTCTTTTGCTGTTGAAGACCAGCTTTATTCCGTGGTGGTCTGATAAGATACAAGGTGTTATTTCAATTTTCTTGTATCTATTGAGACTATCCTTGTGACCAACTATGTGGTCGATTTTGGAGAAGGTTCCATGGGGTGCTGAGAAGAAGGTGTATTCTTTTGTGTTTGCGTGAAACGTTCTGTAGATATCTGTTAGGTCCATTTGTTTCATGATCTGTGTTAGACTCAATATTTCTCTGTTTGTCATCTGTCTTGATGATCTGTCCATTGTTGTGAGTGGGGTGTTGAAGTCTCCCACTACTAATGTGTTGTGATCGACGTGCGCTTTAAGTTTTAGAAGTGTTTCTTTTACGAAAGTAGGTGCCTTTGTATTTGGGGCATAGATGTTCAGTATTGAGATTTCCTCTTGGTGAATATTCCCTTTAATGAGTATATAGTGCCCTTCTTTGTCTCTCTTCATTAACTTCAGTTGGAAGTCTGTTTTGTTTGATATTAGGATGGCTACTCCAGCTTGCTTCCTGGGTCCATTTGCTTGGAAAACCTTTTCCCAGCCCTTTACTCTGAGGCAGTGTCTATCTTTCGTAGTTAGATGTGTCTCTTGTATACAGCATAAGGAAGGGTCTTGCTTGAGGATCCACTCTGTAAACTTATGTCTTTTTATTGGGGAGTTGAATCCATTGATGTTGATGGATATTAGTGACCTGGGATTGTTATTTCCCATTAGTTTGGTATAGGTGGTGGTCCTGTGCCTCTTTTGGTTTAGTTGCTGAGGGGTTTTCTATTCCCTTTGTTTTCTTGGGTGGAGTTTTCTTCTCTGGGTTGGGATTTTCCTTCTAGGATTTTCTGTAGGGCTGGGTTTGTGGGTAGATATTGTTTAAATTTGATTTTGTCATGGAATATCTTGTTTTCTCCATCTATGTTGATAGAGAGTTTTGCTGGGTAAAATAGTCTGGCTGGGCACCTATGATCTCTCAGGACTTGTAGTATATTGACCAGGCCCTTCTAGCTTTTAAAGTTTCTGAGGAGAAGTCAGGTGTAATTCTGATGGGTCTGCCATTGTATGTGACTTGACCTTTTTCTCTTACAGCTTTTAATATTCTTTCTTTGTTCTGTACATTTGGTGTTTCAATTATTATGTGGCGAGAGGAGTTTCTTTTCTGATCTAATCTGTTTGGTGTTCTGTAATCCTCTTGGATTTTTATTGGCATCTCTTTTTTCAGGTTTGGGAAGTTTTGCTCTATGATTTTGTTGAAGATATTTCCTGGACCTTGGAGTCGGGAGTCCTCTCTTTCCTCTATACCTATAATTCTTAGGTTCCATCTTTTCATTGAGTCCTTGATTTCTTGGATGTTGTGGGTGAGAGACTTTTTAGCCTTCTCATTTTCTTTGGATGTTGTACTGATTTCTTCCACTGAATCTTCCATGCCTGAGATCCTGTCTTCCATCTCTTGCATCCTGTTGTTGATACTCACATCCGTAGTTCCTTTTCTCTTCCCTTGGTTCTCCACTTCCTATTTAACTCTGACTGTGTTTTCTTTATTGTTTCTATTTCTATTTTCATGTCTTGTATGGTTTTGTTCATTTTGTACATTTCCTTCTCCAGCTTGCTTGTTTTTGTATGAAAATCTTTCATTGCTTTTTCCTTTTCCTGTTCAAGCTCTGTCACCTTGGCTTGGAGCTCTTTAATGGTGTTGTTCCTTGTTTTGACTTGTAGAATTGTGGCTTCTTTGAATTCCTTCATAGATTTAAGTTCTTCTTGCAGGGACTCTATCACTTTCCATAATGCAGAATTGTCAACGTTTTCATGTGTTTCTGTTGGTGTGAGGTCATCTGAATTGGATGAGCTAGGATAATTCTGCGTTGTTGGAGTCATATTTCCTTGATTTCTTTTTTTTTTTTTTGACCTTTGGCCACTGGGTGCGTTTAGCTGTCTGTTTTCTGTGCTTGGAACCACAGTGGATGATTTGGTGCAGGGGACAATTTACTTGGCTATCTGTCGTTGCCTACAGGGGGATTTCAGGGTCACTGTGGTTTTAATCGCCTGAGGCACTGTGAGCTGGTGCAGCCTATTCCTAGGTTGTGAGTAATGGACCGGGATTGTTTCTCTGCTCCCAATTCAGACTTCTCTATGTTGCACTCTGAGTTATCAGCCTGTAATGGTTCTGAAGGTATGGACCTGTTTGCCCAGGCACAGATTCTGTGGGCTTTGTTTGTTGTCTTGAGGCTGACAGGGTTTGGCTCCACACCTAATATGTCTGGATTTTCCAGAATACAGCTATGGTCCCAATTTCTGGTTTCTCACTAGGCTTCTCGCCACAGGCCTGGCCTCTGTGCCTGATTCCCTCCCTGTCTGCGCAGCCGTGGGTCTCCCTCCCTGGGTGCTCGGCCATGGGTGCACCGAGCCCCGGATCCCTCGGCCGCCTGTGTGGACCTCTCGCCCCAGCAGCTCAGCCGTGGGTGCGCGGATCCCTGGCCCCGCCCATGCCTGGCTCTCTCCCAGTTGTCCTGCTGTGGGTTTGCGGGGATTTGGCCCTGCCAGCCGGGCTCCCTCCCCAGCTGCGCTGCCGTGAGGGCGCGGGATTCGGCCCCTCCCACCCGCCTTTGTGTTCCTGGTTTCCCGCGCTTTCTCGGAACCTCCCGCCCTCGGCTTCATGAGCAGCTGCAGGCCACCCGCTGAGCCCCCTGTTTGTTCCTTGCTAAGACTTCCACTATCTCGCAAAGTTTTTTAAGTGGGTATAAGTTCTACCTGAGGTGTGGGGAGCCCAATAGGCTAGTGATCTATCGCCAAGTGGCCTCTGATTCTGCCTGCTGTGAGTTGGGGTCGATCTTACCAGGCGCCTCTCCAAATGGGAGTTCAGGAATCCCGGGTTTAGTGGCTTCCGTGTCTGCGAGAGATGGGGGGAGAGCCTTACCCTGGGACTTTTAGCAGTCCCTTGGGAGCTGTGAGTGTTCCCGGGGATGTCTAGCCCCTCCGGTTTTTGCACAGTGCCCAATAACTCTGTGTTTTTTATGGCTCTTTTTTCCCCTGAGTTCAAAATGCGTCAGTGTAGGTCGCCGCCATCTTGGAACCCTGCACTATAGTCTTAACTGTAATATTTGGATTATTAATTTCATCTGTTATATAGAGAATTCGTAGAGAAGGAAGGGCAATTAGGATAAGGATGGCTGCTGGTAAAATAATTCCAACAGGCTCTACTTGAGTATCTAAGGTGTTTGCGTGTGTCAGACTGGTCGTTAGTATTAGTGAAATAATATAGAGAACTAGACACACGCCTTTAATCCCAGCACTCAGGAGGCAGAGGCAGGCAGATCTCTTGTGAGTTCAGAGGCCAGCTTGATCTACAATGAGAGTCCAGGACAGCCAGGGCTTGGTAAACAGAGTAACCTTGTCTTGGGAAAAAAAGATTTCAAATATGAGAAGACAATGACCAGAGAGTCAAGTTTGGCAGATGCTGCATGGCATTTGGAGATAATTAGGAACCATTAATTTAGATGCTTGTAGCAAACAAACGGTAGATCACAAGGAATTATGGGATAGGGAACGACAGGTAAACCAGGGAAGCAGTCAAGCAAGGGTGGCATTGTGAAGATCTCTATCTACCATGTTGAAGTAGTGGGAGATTAGTAAAACCCTGTGCTCACAATGCCGAAGCTAATAGCCGTGCAAGAAATATTTCATGTTTGTTTGTGTAGGAAGAGGCGGATTTTGAGAATAGTACACACGGAATGGGAGGTTTTCGGGGACTCTAATCAGTATCATACTTAGCTATCCAATTCCGGTTTTCCAGGAGTGATTTCCAGCTGCATTCCCAGGAGACAGACCCACGATGCTGTAGCTGTTCGCAGTACAGCCATGGCATCCTTCACTTCTTTGGTCACTTAATGGGAAGAAAAATCAAAGCTATTTCACCAGGAAATTCATAACACACTTGGGTTGATCAAAGATCCCCAAAAGTCTGCGTCCACATAAAAATCTCTGAATGTGACCTTACTTGTAGTTATAATATGTAAATGCAATTTGTCAAATTAAATGAGGTCATTCTGAATTCGGTTGGGCCTTGGATCCAATGACTGGTGTCCTTTGAAGGAGATCTCGTGAAGTCAAAGGCAAATGTTGCTACAAGCCAGGGACAGGTAAGGACTGCAAGCAACCCTGGGAAGCTAGGAGAAACATGAGGGATTCTACTTGGAGCCTGCAGAAGGACCCAATCCCTGCAACTGCTGGGTGCTGGACTTGTGGCTCCTCAATTGTGGGAGGGTGTGGTCTTGCTCTTTCCAGCTACCCAGAATTCAGACAGGAAAACTAATGTAGAAACCAAGAGAAACCTTCAGATTATAAAAGGGTCTTAGCTAAGTTTTGTTAAGTGAGGCTTTTTCCCTCCAGTCATTTCAAACCAGTCTTTACAGATGGAAGAATCATTTTCAGAGGTATTCATGGAACTTATACTACCTGTAGTGAAAAGAAGTTGGCACAACTCTCAGTGTCTTAGGAAAATGTTTAATTTCTAAATGTTTTAGTCCCCAGTGACAATAAACAGTCCCTTTTACAACTCACTATTCTTTCTGTTTAAGGTTATTTTACCTGAATTATCTTGAGGAACTTGATATTTCCTACAATGAAATTTATCATATTCCAAATGAAATCCAGAAACTCAGGTATTTGCAATGTGGTAGATACACAAAAAAAATAACTGTCCCATTAAGGATGTTAGGTAATGATAATGATGAAGAATTTGCTTTTTTCATTTGTTTCAGTCACAAAATATATGTGAATCATGGGACATATTTCCAAATGTAATTTGAATATCTAGTGTATAGTAAGATGTATTTCCAATGATTTCTTAAAGTAAAATATGATAACCTTTTAACAGAATAACTATGTTTGTTCAATTTTTGGTGTGGGTATATATGGCATATATATAATTCTTTTATAAATTAACAAATCCCTGAATTCATCTGTGTGCTATTTTGTTTTGAGACATGGTCTTACTGTGCAGCCTTAACTGATCTGTGTGTAACTTACTATATCGGCCAGGCTGGAATTAAAGCCATGTGCCACCATGCCTGGCTCTGGTGTCTTATTTTTTATTATGAATTTGCAATAACTAAGAGAGAAGATATTTTTCAGTAATTATCTCTTGGCTAATTTGTCAAGATTATTTGCTATAATCTTAAATTGAACCCTTATGAAATCGAGTAGTTTCTGTAAAAAAAGGACACTATTCTGACCAAACAGCAGCCCATAGACTAGAAAAACGTCTTTATCAATTATGCATATGATAGAGGGTTAATGTCTACTATATATGTATACTAAGGCCCTATTGCTGTATATAATGGTTACTTATTCCACAGACCATGGAGAAGTAGATCTGGTGCCTAACTAGAACCTTCACCACTACTGACTAGGATTCATAGTGTTGGTACTCTGCAAGCTACCAGAGGAAAAGGATAATCATCAACCTATCTATAAATACTGTGACCTACAACAGTGACCTGCCTGCAAGATATACTGATGTAATGGTGGCACAAATGTTATGGGAGCAACCAACCACTTTCTGTTTGGATTTCGGTCTACTTCATGAAATGAAACCCATACCTGACACTACTTAACTGTCCAAGAACCTGAAACTAGATAGGCTACAGACCTAGGTAAAACAAAATACTACTATTCTGCTAAAGGAACATAGTGATAAAATGATTCCTGATGGATTCTGCTATACCGATAGTTCAGTGCCTCACTCAGCCTTTAAGAGAGAAACTTCTTGCAGTAGATGGAAACTAACTCAGAGACCCACAACTGGACAAATGTGCAGAGAATGAGAGACTTTGAAGCCTCAGTCCTAAATGTGATGTCTTCATGAAACAGTACTTCTCAAAGCTCAGGGATCTATGCAGAAGACGAGGTAGAAAGATTGTAAGATCCAGAGATGCTGAATGACTTCAAGGATATTGTTATCTTCCAGACACAGCAGGACTGACACACATATGAACTCAGAAACTGGCTGCATGCACAAGACCTGCACAAGTACAAGCCAGACAAGGTCGCAGCACTGAGACTGTAGATGTGGTGTTTCATTCCTGACCAATAATTATTTGTAGCCAATACATTCTGGCAAAGAGAAAATCAATTTTTTTCCAATGGAATCTCACTGAGCATAGTAACCACTTCTCAGGACAGGTCCCATGCCTGTGATTAGTTAGCAATCACAAAATGAACCCCATGTTTTTGTTTTGGGATTTTGGTGTGTGTGTGTGTGATGTGAACTTTTTGTTTTGTTTTGGCTTTTTTGTCTTATTTTGTTTTTTGACTTTGTGGTTTTTGTTTTTTGTATCTGTTTTTTTTTTTTTAAGAGGGAGAGAGATAAAAAATGCAAATATGGGTGAGTGTAGATGTGGAGGATCTGGGAGGCGTTAGGGTAGATGTAGGAACATGATTAAAACATACTGTATTAGCCGGGCGGTGGTGGCGCACGCCTTTAATCCCAGCACTTGGGAGGCAGAGGCAGGCGGATCTTTGTGAGTTCGAGGCCAGCCTGGTCTACAAAGTGAGTCCAGGACAGCCAGAGATATTCAGAGAAACCCTGTCTCGAAAAAACAAAAAAAAAAACATACTGTATTAAATATTTTTAATAAAAACTATAGGAAGTGTGCAAATGTTCAGATCATCAAAGGACTCTGTTGCTGACCTGCAGGCCTGTGTTGCATGTAGAGGGAACGTGATTGTGTCTGTTTTGTCTCTTAGGACAAAGTAAGAACTTGAGGTTTCCCCTCACATTTACTTGACCACAAGAGATACAGTGATCAAGCTGCATTGGAAGAGTTGTCTAGTCTTTTTGTTTGAAACGCCCCCTTTGATCATCTGTTATTTTTGTCAGCAAGAGTTACCTTTAGAGAACCAATTTGGAGCAAAGGGTATGTGAGACTGGATTGTCAAAGGAGAGTTCAGAAGCTCCCAGCTCCTCAGCTACCTAGAGGCTATATATCAGCCTGTTCATTTGTAAAGTATTTTGACAATGATTTAATGTTTGTATGTCTTTTGTGAACAGAAACTTTTCTGTCCTAAGTAGAAAAGAGATAAGCAGCAGGCGTGGTGGTGCATGTCTTTAATCCCAGCACTTGGGAGGCAGAGACAGGCAGATCTCTATGAGTTCAAGGCCAGGCTGGTCTACAGAGTGAGTCCAGGACAGCTAGGGCTGTTACTCAGAAAAACCCTGTCTTTAAAAAAAGTAAAAGAAGAAGAAGAGGGAGAAGAAGAAGGAGGAGGAGGAGGAGGAGGAGGAGGAGGGGG
>CAJQZJ010021714.1:157-13713 GCA_907164525.1 Lophiomys imhausi | reverse complement strand
TTCTTTTTCTTATAACTATAAATACAATACAAAACAACAGAAATAAACAGGCCACAATTATAAGAGTTATATGGCTTAGCATACATTCCCAATGTCCAGTCCATATGTATTTGGCACCTGACTTTAACATTCTACTATCTAAACATCTCCATGAGTTTAAAGTTCTATATTTAACTCAGCTTTCATACTAACTTGCCTCACAATTTTAAAAATATCTTCTTAGATCAAGAACACCCTCTTGATTCCTAAACAACTCAAAATTTAACTATGAGACTCTAGCTATCTATTCTTCAAACACCTCAGAGACCTGAGAGGGATATATATATATCTGATTATATAGGAAGTGTAGGGCCTGCACCTTCCAAAACTAAGAAATGACATACCAGTGGCTGCCTGGACAGTTCCCATTTTCTCTCCATACATTACAGCATCAATCTTCAGCCATTTGGCCCCATTTCTCTGACAGACATTGATTGTAGAGCAGGAATTATAAAGGACTTACCTACCCTGTCTTGGCAGAGCTAGGCTGTCGACTTATCTGCTTCCAAGTTTTGTCCTTTTTGGACAGAAGTCTGTCTACAGTTGAAGCAAGGGGTTTTTCTGGCCAAGAGAAAGGCTTACCACCAATTCAATCATCTCCCACTGGAGTTTCTTCGATGCTCATATTCTACTTGGAGTAGAATAGGGGGTGCTGTCAGGAGCTGACATGTCTCGATATCAAAAAATCTTAAGATAAGAAAACATCTTTGAATGCCATATTCTGCAGATCTCTTGAGGTTTTTGAAGATGCCCTATCTATCTCTTATATTTAGATAAGCAAATATTGCTTGTCTCTTAGCAACTTGATTTCTGAGTAGCTTAGAAAAAAACTGTGATAGACTGTCATAGTAACTAACAAAATGACACGTTTTCATGACTATTAGTTTCCGTTTCTTAATTATCCTAAACAGTTTATGATGGTTGGTAGTAAGAGGCCAAAACTTTACATTTCATTTTTAAGCATTACTAGGAAAAATACCTTTAAGAAGCATTACTCTTAATTTTGTATCAATATACAAAGATCAATACCGATGTAGCCCAATACCATCTTAATTTGCATTAATATACAATGATCAATACCAATTTAGCCAAATATAATAGTAATTTTGTATCAATATACAAAGGTATAAGGCTATATTCAATAATCTGTCCTTTTATCTTGATCTTTCCTATGCTATGTCTATGTCCCATTTTTCTCAAGTCTGTTCACTCCTACATAGGAGAGAAAGAAGGATACAGAAAAGAAAAAGAGAGAAGTCCCTTGGTCTAACCTCCAAAACCCATTTAACAAGACCAATTAACAGCTTATAGTCTTTCCCCCTAAATAACAAAATTTTCTATTATCTGTCAAATAACCAAAGGGGGGGGAACACCCTCCCCACCTTCTGGGGATAGGACGTTGTTCTCTTAAAATGACTTCCTGCTGATTTGGGACATAGTAAGCTTGTTTGAGGCCCAAATAAAAATGGAAAAATGGTTAAAAATGTGAATAGAATCATTTGATGTTCAGTCCTTTTGTGCTCAGCTATTTAGATGTCCTAAGAAGTTCATAGACAGAAGCTGATCTTCAGAGCTTTTCTGAAGATCTGGCTGGAGTAGTCTGTGGAGCTGAACAATCTTAGTGATTTTGAGTTGTTGTGGTTGTAGACTTTTGAGAAAACTACTATTGAAGAAGTCTGCAAGGCTGGATCATCTGGGCCACTCTGTAGAGAGCTGCGATGTGCCACGCCCTAAAGATGGCATCGGTTTCCACCTTCCACCAGCCCGACGGTGAGCGCTCTCGGTGGTAAAAAAGTCCATATTTGGCTAAGACCGCTGATCTGGCTTGCTTCCGCATATGTCGGCCTCTAAGATAGCACTACGTGGCTTTACTTGATTGGCTGTTCATTTAGTATTTAGCCTGTGGGTTGGGTCTGCCCGGGCATTCAGAAGACTGTTTTCAAGGGACCTGAATAAACTGCTTGAGAAGAGCTTTTGTGAGTTGCGTCATCCTTGCTGGTCGAGGGGGACGCAACAAGTGGTGGCCTGTATGGGGACCCAATAAAGACTCAGAACTCCTGCAGTCAGGGGCAGCACGCTGGTAAGTTCCTGGGATAAATTGGGACAATAAAGTTTCACGGAAATAGCGAACATACGGAAAAGTTTCACGGAAATAGCGAACATATGGTAAAGTTTCGCGGAGATAGTGAACATACGGTAAAGTTTCGCGGAGATTGCGAACAAAGGGTAAAGTTTCATGTGAAGTTGCGAACCGAAAGTAAATTTTTAATCATGGGATTGTCTGAGTCACATCCAATTTTTCTGGCTCTTCAGGAGCTACTTTTAGCTAGGAATTTGAAAATTAAGAAGTCTACCCTAGAGAGATTTTTGAATGAATGCGATTCCGTGGCTCCGTGGTTTGCGGTGTCCGGGAATCTTACGGTATCCTGCTGGGACAAATTAGGCAGGGACTTGGATTTTGCTTGGGAGCAAGGTACTCTGAAGCATGGAGTAAGACCGATTTGAAAAATGGTGAGGAGTTGTTTAGAAGATCAGAGATGCTGTAATGCAATCAAGGAGGGAGAATCAGCCTTGGAACTGCTGCAAGGGTAAAGATCTGAGCAAGTAGACAGTGAAAAGGAAAGTAACAAAGGCGAAAGATTTGAGCAGGCAGACAGCGAAAAGGGAGGCAAAAAGAAGGTTCCTTTCTATCCCAATCTTAGAGATTTTAGAGATTTTGAGGACTCAGAGGGCACGGATTCTGAAGGGGAGCTACACGCTCTAATAGAACAGTTGGAGAGGACTGTTATTAGAAAAAAGGAAAAGAAAAGGGTAAAAGAGAAAGACATGTTGGCGGCAGTTGGTGTAAGTGAAACCGTTGCCGCAGTGCCTTCAGCCACATTGGCGGCAGTCGGTGTAAGTAAAGCCGTTGCCGCGGCGCCTTCAACTCCCCCTCCATACCCAGAAGCCATTCAGATAGATCAGCCTGTTCAGTTCCTGAAAGTAGGGAGATCTTTCTGCCCGGGGATGTGGACACAAGTAAGAACAGAATTACAGTTTGCCTATCCGGTATACCAAGACCCACAAGGGAACAGGAACGAGGAACCACTCGATTTTAAAGTAGTTAAATCCCTTGCAGAGTCGGTTCGTACCTATGGTACTACCACTTCTTTTACAATGGCTCAAGTGGAAGCATTAAGCAGACATTGTATGACTCCAAGTGATTGGAGTGGCCTGGTCCGCGCCTGCTTAAGTCCAGGGCAATACTTAGACTGGAAAGCTTTCTTGAATGAGTATGCCACTGAGCAAGCAGCCATTAATCAGAGAGATGGAAATCCAGCCTGGGATAGAGATATGCTGCTTGGGCTGGGGAGATTTGCCAACCAGCAGATAGGATATCCTATTCAGGTTTATGAGCAAATAAACAAGATAGCTATCAAGGCTTGGAGATCTCTTCCTAATAAAGGGGAGGTGAGTGGGAACTTAACTAAGATTCTACAGGGCCCCATGGAGCCCTTTTCAGACTTTGTGGCACGAATGGTGGAAGGAGCAGGGAAGATTTTTGGTGACCCGGATGCTGCCTTGCCACTAATAAAACAGTTGGTCTATGAGCAATGTACCAAAGAGTGTAGAGCCACTATCACCCCTTACAAGAACAAAGGCCTAGAAGCCTGGATGAAAGTGTGTAGAGAACTTGGAGGGCCGTTAACTAATGCTGGTCTTGCTGCCGCAGTAATACAGTTGGCCAGAAAAGGTGGAGGAAGTTCAGGAGTTTGTTTTAAGTGCGGCAAGATGGGACACTTTAAAAGACAGTGCCCCAGGGGAAGGTGTACAGAAAGTACAGGAAGTGTACAACGCCCCAGGCGGCCGGGGTTATGCCCAAAATGTAAAAAAGGGAACCATTGGGCTAATGAATGCCGTTCAGTGATAGACATCCATGGCCAGCCTTTAACTCAAGGTTATGGTGGCGCTCGTCCAAAAAACGGACAGCAGGGCCCACGACCTCAGGGCCCTCAAAAATATGGGGCAGTAGAGAATCAGGACAAAGAACAGAATCAAGAGAGATGGCCAACCCTCCGCCATCCGAGGGACCGCGGAGAGCCACTACAGGCTCAGCAGGATTGGACCTCTGCTCCACCACCAGACTCGTATTAACGCCCCAAATGGGGGTCCAGTTAATTGAAACAGATTTTAAAGGACCCCTTGAACCTGGTACAGTTGGTTTGCTGTTAGGGAGGTCATCATCAGCCTTGAGAGGACTTATTGTCCATCCTGGAGTTATAGATCCAGATTATACAGGAGTGGTTAAGATCATGGTAGCCTCCCCCCATGGTATAACAGCTATCTCTCCTGGAGATAGAATTGCTCAGTTGATCATGTTGCCGAGCTTACATGATCGCTATGCGGCAAAGGATAGAGAGAGAGGAAAAGATGGTTTTGGGTCCACGGGCACGGATCTGACTTTTCTCTCCCTGGATTTGGACCAACGCCCCGTCTTGGAGTTAAAAGTTAATGGTAAAAAGATCCTGGGCCTTTTGGATACTGGGGCTGATAGGAGTATCATAGCAAAGAAAGACTGGCCTTCAGGTTGGCCCGTACAGGCCTCTTCTCAAACGCTTCAAGGCCTGGGTTATGCTAAGACTCCAGATATGAGTGCAAGATTATTAAAGTAGCAGGACCAAGAAAACCACTCAGGAGAAATGCAGCCATATGTACTTGAGCTCCCTATCTCCCTTTGGGGAAGAGACCTTTTAAAGGATATGGGATTTAAATTGAGTAATGACTATTCTGATTCAGCCCAACGTATGATGCAAGATATGGGATATGCTCCAGGCTTTGGAATAGGAAAATATTTGCAGGGGCGGAAGAGTCCCATATCTATGCAGCAAAGACAAAAGAGACAGGGTCTGGGTTTTTCCTAGGTGCCACTGAGGAGGGCATTCCCATAACTTGGAAGACGGAGGACCCAGTATGGGTTCCCCAGTGGCCACTTTCCTCTGTAAAATTGAATGCGGCCAAAGAGTTGGTGGATGAACAGATGTCTTTAAAGCATATAAAACCATCTGTATCTCCCTGGAATACACCTATCTTTGTCGTTAAAAAGAAATCTGGAAAATGGAGATTGTTGCATGACCTGCATGCCATAAACCAACAAATGTAGATCATGGGCCCAGTGCAATGCGGCTTGCCGCTTTTATCATCTTTGCCAGCCTCATGGCCCATTATAGTTATAGATATAAGAGACTGTTTTTTCTCCATACCTTTATGTGCCAAAGATAGTGAGAGATTTGCATTTACTGTTCCATCATGTAACCATGAGGAACCTGATCAGCAGTTTGAATGGGTAGTATTACCCCAGGGCATGGCAAACAGCCCCACTATGTGCCAACTGTATGTGGGGGAAGCCATTGCTCCCTTGAGAAAGAATTTTCCAGATTTGAGATGTGTTCATTATATGGATGATATCTTACTGGCAGCTAAGAGTGAACAAATGTTAGATCGGGCCTATGAAGAATTAGTTCAATTATTAAAAAAGAAAAGGTTGTTTATTGCTCCTGATAAGGTTCAAAAGAAAAATGTGGTTGATTATTTAGGAGCGAAGGTTGGACCTGAAAAGATAATACCTCAAAAGATTGAGATAAGAAAAGATAATTTAAAGACTTTAAATGATTTTCAAAGGTTGTTAGGAGATATCAGTTGGGTAAGAGGCTATTTAAAGCTACCAAATTATGAAATACGACCCCTATATGATATTTTGAAAGGTGATTCAGCACTTAATTCTCCTAGGCAATTTACAGAAGAAGCAAGAAAAGCTTTATGTAAAGTGGAAGAAAGGTTACAGAGTGCCTTCCTAAAGAGATGGCAGGAAGGACAGTCCATTGCATTGTGCATATTTGCCACCTATGATCAACCTACAGGGTTGTTATGGCAGGATGGACCATTATTATGGACCTATTCAAAGATTTCTCCAAAAAAATCCATAGAACATTATCCCACTGCAGTTGCTGCTTTAGCCTTAAATGGTATCCAACAATGCTTGCAGTCTTTTGGAGTTGCTCCTGCCAGTATAATAGTGCCCTATTCCAGTCATCAAATTAAGATTTTGTGTGGCACTGTAGATGATTGGGCAGTATTGCAATGTAGCTTTGAAGGAGCAATTGATAACCATTATCCTAAGCATCCATTGCTATCATTTTTTAAGTAGCACCCAGTGATATTCCCTAAGGTTACTTCAGCAGTACCACTTCAAGGGTCACCAAATGTGTTTACTGATGGCTCAAAGACAGGCTGCGGAGCCTATTTGATAGAAAGACAAGAGCCCGTGTTATGTCAATTTCAACCGGGCTCCCCCCAAATAGTGGAGTTGAAAATAGTAATTGAGGTGTTTAAAAGATGTCAATTTGCATTCAATTTGATCTCAGATTCAGTTTATGTGGTCAACGCAGTGAAAGTATTAGAATTAGCAGGTCCTATTAAGAATAGTAGTACTGTATGTGCCTTATTACAAGAGTTACAAGTTTTAATCTGGCAGAGAAAAAGGTGTTTTTATATTCAACATATCAGAGCACATACAGGATTACCTGGACCATTAAGTGAGGGTAATGATAAAGTTGATCAATGGACCAGGATGGAATGCATTTTTTGGAGCTCATTCCTGGACCAAGCCAGACAGTTTCACCAATTATGTCATGTAAATGCAAAAACTCTACAGCAAAAATTCCATTTGTCTAGAGCAGATGCTAGACAAGTGGTTTTGGACTGTCCTCAGTGTGTGATTCATCATCATCCTCCCAGTGTGGGAGTGAACCCTAGAGGGTTGATGCCACTCAAAATCTGGCAAATGGACGTTACCCACATTTCAGAATTTGGAACCTTAAAATATATTCATGTATCTGTGGATACCTGCTCAAGTATCATACATGCTACACCTATGAGTGGAGAAAAGGCTCACAATGTCATAGGACATTGCTTAGAAGCCTGGGCTGCATGGGGAAAACCACAGCAGCTGAAAACGGACAATGGACCAGCCTATACGGCACAGTCCTTTGTCTCCTTCTGTAACCAGATGGAGGTACAGCTTAATCACGGATTACCACACAATCCTCAAGGACAAGGAATTGTGGAGCGTGCTCATCGCACCTTGAAAGAATGCTTGCAAAAACAAAAAGGGGGAATAGGCCAAGGCTGTACCCCCAAGGAAAGAATGTCTTTAGCCTTATTTACTTTAAACTTTTTCAATTTGGATGCTCAAGGCCGCTCAGCAGCGGACAGACATCAGGATTCCCATGGTTCACCTAAAAGCATGGTGAAGTGGAAGGATATTTTGACAGGCTCTTGGCAGGGGCCTGACCCCGTGCTAACATGGGCGAGAGGGTCTGTTTGTGTTTTTCCTCAGGATCAACAAGATCCAGTGTGGGTGCCTGAATGCCTTGTGAGGAAGATTCGTCATGAAGACCTTCCTAGGGATCCTGGTGATAGTAGCAGTGAGTATGTCAGGAATGACTGAGCCGAGATGGGGGATCCTGTCGATATTCCCAAAGCCAATGCCAGTCAGACATGATGCAACTGTGTTTCCACGCTTATTTAGCAGTAATAGAAGCCTAGGCTTACCCTACCTTCCCTTTGATGATCAGAAAAGCCCTATAGAGGGTAATAGAAATGTCAGCTTGAAGGGTAGTCTGTGCTTTTTGATGAGCTTCAATAGGTCAGATAATACAGAATGTATTAAATTGTCTCAGCAATCAGCAGATTTTTTACCACAACTGAGATTTGGCGGTAGGAGTGGTGGTTTGTTTTCAGGCAACGGTTCTCGTCTTGAAGGATGGTGGCCCACACGAGTCTCTGACCGGGACCCCCCCAGACAGCCACGCTGGGCACCTTTTTGTAGAGGATCCACAGGAGAGGAAGGACCTTTTCCCTGGACTGGATGTCAGGAGCGCAGAGCAGTTTGGGTTCAACAAGATTATTTTTCCTTTAGCCCCATGATTAGTAATATAGTGAATAAGTCTTGTACAGGAATGCTTGATATATCTACTAGGGATCCTCAACAGACTGTCACCAATCCTTTTGATTTGTGGCTTTTGTGTGGGGTAAATGGAAGTTGCATGGACTTGGGACCTGTCATTATGCTTGGGGGAGGAATTTATCAAAGAGGTAACTTTTCCCTAGGGTCCGCTACCAATCTGGATTTTTCTAGTGGTAGTGGCTCTGGTATTTGGAAATCTATGTTTCATTCTTACCGCAATAAGACCTTTTCAGCTTTGCCAGTATGTCTCTGGCCTCCTTTTCTGTGGATTGTAAGTAATGGGAGTGCATCCTTGGGTGAAGTAAAGTTAGTATGCACTCCGGGCACATGTTTTTATGCCCTATGCTGGAATGCCACAGCCTTTCCTGTGGCTGTGTTGACTAGAATGCCTCGATATGTGGCCCCTAATAACATGATGCTATTCAGGTTTAAAAGAGATTTTGGCATCACTGCAGCTATTGTTACTGCCATCACTATTGCTGCTGTGGGAGCTACTGCCTCAGCTATTGCCTTGTCTAGTTCTATACAGACTGCCAATGCCTTGAATAACATCTCAGCCACTGTAGCACAGGCATTGGATACCCAGACCTCTATGAATTCTCATCTCAAAGGAGGCCTTATGATAGTTAATCAACGCATAGATTTAACACAAGAACAGATTGATTCTCTTTGGCAACAGGCACAATTGGGGTGTGAGTGGAAAATGCAAGGTTTGTGTGTTACTTCCGTGCAGTATCAAAATTTTACAAAGGCTGCTAATTTGTCTAGACAATTGTCAAAGTTCCTCTTACAGGATTGGTCGGGTGAATTTGAAAATTTGATGAGAGAGCTGAGAGCGACAATCGTCCACATCAATTCCACTCGGGTGGATCTGAGCCTGGCTACTGGCTTGACTTCCTGGATTCAGACGGCTATGGATCATCTTAAGGAGTGGGCAGGCGTAGGCTCTTTGGCGATACTGATGACACTAGACTGTCTGGTTTGCCTATGGTGCATCTACAAAATGAGAGCCACACAAAAGCGTAATGCAGCCATAATTATACAAGCCCTTGTTGCCATTGAGGCGGGCCAGTCCCCTCAGGCATGGCTCGCTGCCGTGAAGCCTTAAATCTTCACTGAGCATAATCCCTGCCCACTGAGGTATTCATTCCACGGATATTGGGGTCTGGCAAGTCAATGACGGAGTTGACGGGCAAGTCTCGGCCACCTAAGACAGGGCAGTCCCGAGTGGGGAGGCTGACCCAGAGATGGGTAAGAGTTTGAGCATCGCCCTCCTACAGGCTCAGGCCCACCGTGAGATCCCCAGATAGGGGGATTACGAAGCCTTTCCAGGGACTTCTACCAACTTTAGAAAAAAAAAAAAAAAAAAGGAGGAACTGTAGAGAGCTGCGATGTGCCGCGCCCTAAAGATGGCGCCGGTTTCCGCCTTCCACCAGCCTGACGGTGAGCGCTCTCGGTGGTAAACAAGTCCATATTTGGCTAAGACCGCTGATCTGGCTTGCTTCCGCATACGTGGGCCTCTAAGATAGCACTACGTGGCTTTACTTGATTGGCTGTTCATTTAGTATTTAGCCTGTGGGTTGGGTCTGCCCAGGCATTCGGAAGACTGTTTTCAGGGACCTGAATAAACTGCTTGAGAAGAGCTTTTGTGAGTTGCGTCATCCTTGCTGGTCGAGGGGGACGCAACACCACTCGTCTTCTTTGGTGTCTGATCTGTTTTCTGCTGAGGTTTCTGTTGTCCAGTTGTCCCTGGATTCCTTGAATGGATGCTTTAAATCTCCTGGAAAGATAAGAACAGAGCCCTGCCCTAATCCTAACTCTGGGAAAATTACCTTTTATTTTGGGGGGGGGGCGGTCAGGTAATATTTTTCCTGGAGCAAATTTGGTTTTTTTGACAATATGTAAAGTATTACCTTTCAATCTGGATTAAAGAAGAAATTATTTTGATATTTTGGAGCTAAACAAACCTTTAGCGTATATATATTTTGAGATCTCAAAGGACAATTTGTTTGAATTGAGCCTGCCTTTTGTAAGTAGCTTTTAAACTTAAATCTTTCCAAATCCTATGTGCCTGTCTCTGCATTCTAAGTTTTGGGATCAAAGACATGTGGTTCCCAAGTGATGGGATTAAAGATGTGCTCCTCCAGCCCTGGATCATAGTTTTTCTCTGTTTAGAGCTTGTTTTGTATCAGGCTGACCTTGAGCTCTGAGATCTGCCTGTTTCTGTCTCCAGTGTGTTGGGATTAAGGGTGTTTTCTTCCCCAATGATGTGACTAAGGGTGTGCACCATCACCACCCTGTTTCTTGTAACTCTAGAATTTATAAGACAACTAACTCTATAGTGATCCTCCTGTCTCTACTGGAGGTAAAGGCATGGGCTAACACCATGCATTATTTTACCTTAGCTCTAAGTTTTTTTCAACTCTTGGAGGTTTGTAAAACCAGGTTGAACAGCTGTCACCTTTAACCTAAAACACCTTTACAGTGTTTTAAACCTGTTACCTGCTTTTTAATGCCAAACCATGGAAATAGCCTATACCTCTACAAAAAAAAAAAAAAAGAACTTTTAAGCTGCTATCAAGTTTGTGTAATCTCTGTAGCCACCTGCAGTCTAACATTCTAATCTGAAATTAAGGCCATTTTCCTTTCATGCCAGTAAGGCAATTATACCTTTGGTAAATTATAGTTTGAAAATTTTATATTGTATTTTTATTATATTTTTAAGCTTATTAACTCTTTTCTTTAATAAGTATTATTTACTTCTAGAACATAGTTTCCTCTCTCCTTCCCTCTTGGCCCCTCCCTTCCTCTCTCCTTCCCTCCCTCTCTCCTTCCCTCCCTCTCTCCTTCCCTCCCTCCCTCCCTCCTTGTTCCTCTACTTGGTACTCTCCTTCTCCTCAGATGAGGTGGGCCCTCACATATCATACTCCCTCAGATCTTGCGTCATGTGAGGCCCAAGAGCTTCCACTTGTACTGGAGCTTGATAAGGCACACCATCTAGGGTGTGGTGTTCCACTAACCTGCAGCAGATTCCATGACTCACTGGTGGGTAGAATTTTTCCTAGGATAGATATGCTAGGTTCCTATCTATTTGGGTGTGTGGGTTGTAGGATAGTTATCCTCTGATGTATGGTTAATATCCATTTGTAAGGGAATACATACCATGTTTATCTTTCTGGGACTGTGTCAGCTCACTTAGGATGAGCTTTTCTAGTTCCATTCATTTGGTTTCGAATTGCATGATTTCTTCATTTCTGATAGCTGTGTAGTATTCCATTGTGTAAATGTACCACAGTTTTTTTGTCCATTCTTCAGTTGAAGGACATCTGGGTTGTTTCCAGTTTCTGGCTATTACAAATAAAGCTGCTATGAACATTGTTGAGGCAATGTCCTTTTGGTTTTGTTTCAGATCTTTTGGATATATGCCCAAGAGGGGTATGGCTGGGTTTTGAGGTAGATTTATTCCCAATTTTCTAAGATATCTCCAGATTGATTTCCAAAGTGGTTGCACAAGTTTTCAGTCCCACCAGCAATGGGGGAGTGTTCCCCTTTCTCCACATCCTTGCCAGCATGTGCTATCATTTGAGTTTTTGATCTTAGCCATTCTGACAGGTGTGAGATGGAATCTCAGAGTTGTTTTAATTTGCATTTCCCTGATAACCAAAGATGTTGAACATTTCCTCAAATGCCTCTCAGCCTTTAGAGATTCCTCTTCTGTGAATTCTCGGTTTAGCTCTGTACCCCATTTATTGATGGAGTTATGTGATTTTTTGGTGTTTAATTTCTTCAGTTCTTTATATATTTTGGATATTAGTCCTCTGTCAGATGTTGGGTTGGTGAAGATCCTTTCCCAGTCTGTAGGCTGCTGTTTTGTTCTAAGGACAGTGTCCTTTGCCTTACAGAAGATTTTCAATTTTATAAGGTCCCATTTATTGATTGTTTGTTTTAGTGCCTGAGCTATTGGTATTCTGTTGAGGAAGTTGCTACCAGTGCCAATAATTTCAAGGCTTTTCCCCACTTTCTCTTCTGTTAATGTTAGTGTGTCTGGATTTATGTTGAGGTCCTTGATCCACTTAGACTTAAGTTTTGTACAGGGTGATAGGTATGGATCTATTTGCATTCTTCTACATGTTGACATCCAGTTAGACCAGCACCATTTATTGAAGATGCTTTCCTTTTTCCATTGTATGTTTTTGGCTTTTTTATCAAAAATTAAGTGACCATAGGTGTGTGGGTTTATTTCTGGGTCTTCAATTAGATTCCATTGGTCAACTGGTCTGTCTCTATACCAGTATCATGCTGTTTTTATTACTATTGCCCTGTAGTACAGCTTGAAATCCGGGATGGTGATACCTCCAGATGTTCTGTTATTGTACATGATTGATTTAGCTATTCTGGGTCTTTTGTTATTCCATATGAAGTTGAGAATTGTTTTTTCCAGATCTGTAAAAAATTGAGTTGGTATTTGGATAGGAATTGCGTTGAATCTGTATATTGCTTTTGGTAAGATTGCCATTTTTATTATGTTGATCTTACCTATCCATGAACAAGGGAGATCTTTCCATCTCCTGATATCTTCTTCAATTTCTTTCTTCAGGGACTTGAAGTTCTTATCATACAGGTCTTTCACTTGCTTGGTTAGAGTTACCCCCAGGTATTTTATATTATTTGTGGCTATTGTGAAGGGTGTTGATTCCCTTATTTCTTTCTCAGCCCATTTATCTTTTGTGTAAAGAAGGGCTACTGATTTTTTTGAATTGATTTTGTATCCGGCCACCTTGCTGAAGGAATTTATCAGCTGTAGAAGTTCTCTGGTGGAATTTTTGGGGTCACTGATGTATACTATCATATCATCTGCAAATAGGGATACTTTGACTTCTTCCTTTCCAATTTGTATCTCCTTGATCACTTTTAGTTGTCTTATTGTTCTAGCAAAAACTTCAAGTACTATGTTGAAGAGATATGGAGAGAGTGGGCAGCCTTGCCTTGTCCCTGATTTTACAGGAAATGCTTTAACTTTGTCTCCATTTAGTTTGATGTTGGCTATTGGCTTGCTGTAAATTGCCTTTATTATGTTTAAATATGGTCCTTGTGTGCCTGATCTCTCTAAGACTTTTATCATGAAAGGGTGCTGTATTTTGTCAAAAGCTTTTTCAGCATCCAATGAGATGATCATGTGGTTCTTTTCTTTCAGCTTGTTTATGTGGTGGATTACATTGATGGATTTTCTAATGTTGAACCACCCCTGCATCCCTGGGATGAAGCCTACTTGATCATGGTGTATGATACTTTTGATGTGATCTTGGATCCGGTTTGCAAGTATTTTATTAAGTATCTTTGCATTAAGTATCTTTGCATCCATGTTCATAAGGGAAATTGGTCTGAAATTTTCTTTCTCCGTTGGGTCTTTGTGAGGTTTAGGTATCAGGGCAACTGTGGCCTCATAGAATGTGTTTGGCAGTATTCCTTCTGTTTCTATGTTGTGGAAGAGTTTGAAGAATATTGGTGTTAG
>CAJQZJ010021707.1:5254-23242 GCA_907164525.1 Lophiomys imhausi | reverse complement strand
GAAAAAACAGAAAGAAAAAAGATATGCATCGATCTTCAGTCATTTGGTCCCGTTTCTCTGACAGACATTGATTGTAGAGCAGGGGTTATGAAGGACTTATCAACCCTGTCTTGGCAGAGCTAGGCTGTCGACTTACCTGCTTCCAGGTTTTGTCCTTTTTGGACAGCATTCTGTGTACAGTTGGAGCAAGGGGCTTTTTCTACCAAGAGATAGGCTTGCGACTAATTCAATCATCTCCCACTGGAGATTCTTCGATGCTCATCTTCTACTTGAAGGAGAATAGGGGGTGCTGTCAGGAGTTGATAAGTCTTGATATAAAAAATTCTAAAGTTACGAAAACATCTTTGAATGCCATATTCTGCAGATCTCTTGAGGTTTTTGAAGAGGCCCTATCTTTCTCTTATATTAGGGTAAGCAGATGTTGCTTGTCTCTTGGCAGGTTTATTTCTGATTAGCTTAGCAAGTAACTATAATAGGCTGTCATGTATGGAGAGAAAATGGGAACTGTCCAGGCAGCCACTGGTATGTCATTTCTTAGTTTGGGAAGCTGCAGGCCCTGTACTTCCTATATAATCAGATATATTTATCCCTCTCAGGTCTCTGACGTGGCTGAAGAACAGACACTAGAGTCTCATAATTAAATTTTGAGTTGTTTAGGAGTCAAGAGAGTGTTATAGATCTAAGAAGATACTTTTAAAATTGTGTTGCAAGTTAGTATGAATGTTGAGTCAGATATCGAACTTTAAACTCATAGAGATGGTTAGATAGTAGAATGTTAAAATCAGGTACCAAATACATATGGACTGGTCATTGGGAATGTACGTTAAGCCATATAACCCTCATAACTGTGGCCTAATTACCTCTGTTGTACTGTATTATTATTATAAGAGAAAGAGCAATTTGTTGGACTGAAAGGGGAACCTGTAGGGGGAAATAAGATATACCTTAACCTTAAAAGAAAAAGAAAGGGAATAGGATGGGGGTTGAGGGTGGGAGGGTGGGACTGGAGGGGGAATAGGGAGGGGACTGCAATTGAGATGTAACTTGAAGAAATAAAAAATAAAGGAAAAAAAAAAGAAAAAAGATATGCAAAGTTGGATGAATATGTAACTTCATGTTGTTGTCTTGTGAGGAACTGGAACTGGGGACATGAATATGATCAAAACACATTTATGAACTTCTCAAAAGATTAATAAGATATTCCTAAAATAATTAAATTCCTAAAACAAATGTGACAAAAAGTGAAAACACACACACACACACACACACACACACACACACACACACACACACACATTGATGATTGATTAAAATTTCTGGTTATAAAATTATAGTTCACAGGAAATGTATAAAAAATGTATAAAATTTATAAAAATGTATAAAATGTAAGTCAATATAACGTTCTATTGTATAAAAGTGTGTTGGCTAACTTTCTATCATGGTGGTAAAGTACATTAAAAAGAAATCAACATTAGAGAGGAAAGTTGCCTTTTGGGCCATGGTTTTAGAAATCTTGGCTCAAGAACTTTTGTACTATTTACTTCTGGACCCCGAGAAGTCCAGCTGTCCAGGTGGAGAACAAGCAGCAAGATGCATGCTTACTTCTTGGAAGGTGTAGGAAGGAAGGGAATGCAATGGGGAGGAGGGTGAAAAAGGAAATCCAGAGACAGACAAAGGAGGGGCTCAGGCAGAATGTAATTTCCAAATGAAAATGCCAAGGAACTTTTCACTTCAAGTAGATTCAACTACCTAAATAAATATCCACCATCTTCCAGTAGTTTACTAACTTATAAAAAATATTACATGTTGATTGATGTAATTGCAAAGGTTAGAGGTTGGTCCACTTACTTCACAAAGCACTAATTCTGAACATTGTTGCACTAGGGACAACAATTTTAAAGTTTGAACTGCAATTCATACTCCAAACTTAACAGTGAACAATAAAATATTAATGAACAGCAATAGTCAATTTCTTTTAGTGTTACTGAAATTTAATAAATTTAATTTTAAATTGAAAACAAAGGAATATATGATTCCATATAGTTATTTGACATACACTTGGACCCATGCTTATTAAATTATTGGGATACAGAAAGCCATCTCATGACAAATGCAACGATCCTCAAGTAGCTTAGTTTCTTTTTTAAAAAAAATATTTATTTATTGCTTCAGGTTACATCTCCATCATAGTGTCCTCTTTCCACCCTTCCCAGTCCCGCCCTCCAACTCTCTACCCCCAACCCTTCCATCTCATTCTTCTGGAGTGCAGTGTCCCTACATAACATTCCCCCCTGCCCCAGTTCAGCAGTCATATGAGGGCCAAGAGCCTCCTCATACACTGGGGGTCTACAAGGCAGCACCACTAGGGCAAAGTGTCTCATTAACAGGGAGAGAAAACAAACAAACAAACAAAGTCTATGTCCATGTTCCGTTTGGTGCATTGGTTATAGTATAGATATCCTGTACTATATAACTAAAATCTGACTATAAGTGAATAGATGCCATGTGCATCCTTCTGAGTCTGGGTTAGTTCACTCAGGATGAGCTTTTCTAGTTCCATCCATTTGGCTGCAAATTGCATAATTTCATTGTTCCTGATAGCTGAATAATATTCCATTGTGTAGATGTACCACAGTTTTTTAACCCATTCTTCAGTTCAGGGACATCTGGGTTGTTTCCAGTTTCTAGCTATTACAAATAAGGCTGCTATGAACATAGATGAGGCAACTTCCTTGTGATTTGGTGAGGAGTCATTTGGATGTATACCCAGAAGTGGTGTGGCTGGGTCCTGAGGCAAAGCTATTCCAAATTTTATAAGATATTGCCATACTGACCTCCATAGTGGTTGCACAAGCCTGCACTCCCACCAGCAATGGAGGAGGGTTCCCCTTTCTCCACACTCTCGCCAGCATGTGCTGTCATTTGAGCCTTTGATCTTAGCCATTCTGACAGGTGTGAGATGGAATTTTAGAGTTGTCTTGAGTTGCATTTCTCTGATGATTAAGGATGCTGAACATTTCTTCAAGTGTCTCTCGGCCTTTAGGAATTCCTCCTTTGTGAATTCTCTGTTTAGCTCTTTTCCCCATTTTTTGATTGGATTATTTGGTTTCTTGGCATTTAATTTCTTGAGTTCTTTGTAAATTTTTGATATTAGCCCTTTGTCAGATATGGGGTTGGTGAAGATTTTCTCCCAATCTGTAGGCTGCCGTTTTGTTCGAATGACGGTGTCTTTTGCCTTACAGAAGCTTTTTAGTTTCATGAGGTCCCATTTATTGATTGTTGATTCCAGGTCCTGAGCTGTTGTTGTTCTGTTCATGAAGTTGTCACCTGTGCCAATGATTTCGAAGGTTTTCCCCACCCTCTTTTCTAGTAGATTTAGTGTGACCGGGCTTATGTTAAGTCTTTGATTCACTTGGACTTAACTTTTGTACAAGGTGATAAGTATGGGTCTAATTTCATTCTTTTACATGTTGACATCCAGTTGCACCAGCACCATTTGTTGAAGATGCTGTCCTTTTTCCATTGTGTGGTTTTGGCTTCTTTGTCAAAAATTAGGTGGCCATAGGTGTGTGGGTTTGTTTCTGGGTCTTCAATTTGATTTCATTGATCCACTAGTCTGTTTCTATACCAGTACCATGCTGTTTTTATTACTATTGCTCTTGCTCTGTAGTACAGCTTGAAATCTGGGATGGTGATACCTCCAGATTTTTTTTTTATTATTATTGTACAGGATTGATTTAGCCATTCTGTTTTTTTTTTTTTTTGCTCCATATGAAATTGAGAATTGCTTTTTCAGGGTCTATGAAGAATTGTGTTGGTATTTTGATAGGAATTGCATTGAATCTGTATATTTCTTTTGGTAGAATGGCCATTTTTATTATGCTGATCCTGCCTGGGATCTTTCCATCTTCTGATGGCCTCTTCAATTGATTAAGATGGTATTTGATTTCTACACATAAAGGATTTATTTCTTATTTTTGCTACTTTTAGCAGAATAGCTGTATTGTGTCCCAGGATCTTTCTGAATTTCAAATCTCTCCCCATCTAAGAATAATAATGGACACTACTGTATTTCAAATACCTCACATCAAACCCTTTCATCTTCTATGAAATGTTGATTCTAAGTTTTGTATTCTTTAGGATGCTAGTTAATGACTTACTGCAAGAAAGAAACCACATATGTGATTAGACAGTAACATTAAATCAGAAAGTGAACACAATCCCCATAGAGGCAGAGAAAACAATTGGAAGTGAATGATTTTGCCAGGAAATTTATACAGAAGGACTCCTTCACAGGGTCACTTGATTTATTATTCCTAGCATATTGACATCCATGAAAAAATGCAGAACACAGCTTTTCCATTGATCTATTTTTCTGTTAAAGGAAAGTTTATCACTTCTGAGAAAGAACCCTATGTTTCCTCTGTCACTATGTTCTCAAAATCCCTTTCATCACATAAAAATTAATCAAAATGTAGGTTTATAAAATGATGACAAACTTTTCAGCATCCATTTTAACATAGTCATTTACTTCGTACTCCATTAGTAAAATGCAGGTACAGAGAGTTACATTTTCTTTCAGAAGAGACAATTATAACTGCAAAATAAGTGATGAAATAAACAGCGAACAGTATGTCTCTTAGAATTTTCTAAATATGAATCATTCCTTTCTCAAAGTCGTACTTGTGCAACAGTTCTTCTGCATTTCATCAGAGAAGGGTAAGAAAGAAACATGGCAATCCAGGTGATATTTCATGAATACCAGTCAGTGCTCTGACAAGCAGATGAGTCATGTCAGGAGCAGGAGGTTCCTTGCTATGATGTGGGCATTATTTCTTATCAGAAGACATAGCATTCTTCAGAAACATTAAAAGCCAGGACTTGATCAGTAATCTCATAGTTTGCTTCCTATCTTGTTATCATTTGGATTAAATCATAGATAAATATCCTGTAGTCCAGTGTGAGGATTTTGCCAATTTTATTCTTTTATCATTTCATAGAAAAACTCTTTACAAAAAAATCTTGTATTTAAAATTTTCTATTTCTTTTTTATGCTAAATATTTTCTTATTTTATGTTTATTTATTACTTCTATTTACACCTTTATCACAGTCCCCTACCTGCTCCCCTCCTGGGCCCAAACTTCCACCCTCCCACCTTCTCCCCATTCTTCCACCTATCTAACTCCTCCAGTTTTGGGTGTCCTATATATCAGCCCCCTTCAGTTCAGCAGCCATATGAGGGCTAAGAGCTTCCCATTGCACTGGGGACCTACATGGCAGCTCAACTAGGGCTAAGTGTCCCACTAACAGGTAACAAAGTCTATGTTCCAGATCCTTTTGGTGTATTGGTTGCAGGATAGTTATCCTGTATTATACGGCTAAAATCCAATTATAAGTGAATAGATGTCATGTGGATCTTTCTGAGTCTGGGTTAGCTCACTCACGATGAGCTTCTCTAGTTCTATCCATTTGGTCGCAAATTGCATGATTTCCTTGTTTCTGATGACTGAGTAGTATTCCACTGTGTAAATGTAATACAGCTTTTTTATCCATTTTTTGGTTGAGAGACATCTGGGTTGTTTCCAGTTTTTAGCTATTACAAATAGAACTGCTATGAACATAGATGAGGTGATGTCCTTGTGGATTGGTGAGGAAACTTTTGGATATATTCCCAGGAGTAGTATGGCTGGCTCTTAAGGTAGAGCTGTTCTAAGTTTTCTAAGATATCACCAGAATGATTTTCATAGTGGTTGTACAAGCTTGCACTCCCACCAGCAGTGTAGGAAGGTTCCCCTTTCTCCACAACCTCGCCAGCAAATGCTGTCTTTTGAGTTTTTGATCTTAGCCATTCTTACTGGTGTGAGATGGAATCTCAGAGTTGTCCTGAGTTGCATTTCTCTGATGCTTAAGGATGCTGAACATTTCTTCAAGTGTCTCTTGGCCATTTGAGATTTCTTGATATTCAAATATTTAAAAAACTATTACTTTACTTATTCAATAACATCTCAATCCACCATTGGCTTCAATTTTTCTCTACTATACAAACCAATCTATGATTACCTCAAAGTTATCATAGATTATATGATAATCCATGTTATTATTCTAATTAAGAAGCTTCATCATTGCCTGTGTCTGAGTTGAGATCTTTTCAGTCTGGAAATATATCCCAAGATCATTGTCTGTGACAATTCAAACCCGATGGAGAGATGAGAATACTAGTTCCCAGGCAAGTCTGAAAGCTCCATTTATTCTTTTTCTTCATTTATACCTGTGTGTTTCCCATTCCGTAATTTACCACACAGGTTTCTACCAACATTAACAATACCCATACTTAAACAACTACTATCAGGGGTAATATTGGTAACATCTCCATAAATTAGAGCTAGAACAACATAAATGTGGACATTTGTTGAAAAGATACAAGTTAAACTGCTGGCCAACACCAGTAATTATGTATGTTATTTGTACCCTTCTGAGAGTCTCTTCTGAAGAACTGATGGCTGCATACTTTCCTGCTTTTTTTTCTTTCTTCCACATAAATTTGTGTTCTTGCTCCTTTCATTGTATCTGCTGTTTTTCTTGGAGTTTGGGGTCTAGGCACAAAGCAGAGATGACTTAGTAGGAACTCAAGGCAGGATGTAGACTTTGCATCTGGAAGTAGACAGTGAGGAGTCCTAAGTTTGAAGAATTTTCCATGGTGGAGCTCAATCTATTAGTGACAATGATCCTCTGGATATTGGGAACTTGACCACCAGTCTGTATTTATTTATCTTTATTTCACAATTTAGTTTCTCTCTCTCTCTCTCTCTCTCTCTCTCTCTATATATATATATATATATATATACAAACACATATATATTTATACAAATGCAATGCATATAAAACATAGAAACAGTCAGTGTCTGCCCCCCCACAACAAAAACAGTTGAAGTAAAAAGTAAGTAAATGAGTGTTACCTGTAATTCCATCCCTCAGAGAAAAACTGAATTGCCATTATGGTATGTAGTCTCTCATGTTAATGTTTGTATATTTAATTTATCAAATAACCTTTCCTCTCACCACCTTCCCTTCTTCTCCCTCCTTTCTATCACCTTCCTTTCATTTACCTGGCCTTCCTCTTTTTGCTTCCCAGTCTTCTTTCCTTACTCTTCATGCCTTCCTTTCCTTCCCAGTTCTTTCCCCTTCCCTTTCTTGCCTCTTCTCTCCTTTTTTCCATAATCATTTCCTTTCATTTTCTTCAGAATGACTTTCCATTATGCATACCATTGCCTATCTCCCACCACCCTCACAACTGACTCTACACTGTAGAGTCTTTGCTGCTCAATTTGTTTTCATCTACATCACCACTACGTGACTACATTTTATTCATTTGGTACACCATGTTTTAATGAACCCAGTTTAGCTTGACCTCAAGGTAGCATTGATTTCTTTCTAATTCTAAATACCATATAATAAACAGTTTATTAATATGCTAATTGTTTGTTTTACATCGTTTTGACATTTTTATGATTAATATTATTTCTTTTAATATGTCAGGTTGTTTCCACAAATAAAAGAACTGTAGTCTTGAGTGCTATGCTGAAAGTAGCTATGACATCGTTTCCTTAGATTATATGTTTCTATCTTCTGCTATCATACCAGTAATTCTGGAGTGATACCAAATTATAAACATCAAAGATCTCAAGAGACTATGATGTGTATCAAGTGAATTGATATCAAAGGTGAGAAAGTATTGTTCTCCCTTGCTTATACCAGGCATATTTTAGCCAAATGTTACTCAAAATTAATATTCTGAAGCCGGCCCTGCAAAGTAGTATATTAAGGAAAGAAGGAACTTTAGGAAGTTATTTTTGAGTCACCATGACTGGGTCACCACACATGCAGTCAATACATTTATCACAGAAGCTAAGGAAGCTTACATGTCCCTTTTATGTATGTATGTATGTCCTCAGCAAGGTAGTACCATCTATGAAGCAGAGAGAGAGGCCTTCCCCAGACACTACATTTCACAACACCAGAACTTGGACTTCCCAATCCTCACAGAAGAGCAGAATGTTTGCTAATAAATTGTAAGGAGAGTGGAAGGTGCTCTGTTCTAGCAGCACAAGCAACCTGACATTGAACACTCCCAAGGCTGTATCTCCTTGTTAGCTGCCTTCTTTTGGGCAGTTTTTGGCAATAGCTTCTCAAATTATCTAATTCATTGGAATCCATTCATCTAATCTAATCATGAAAGTATCAATCTTATCTGATCCAGACAGATAGTCTTATCTAACTTAATTCCCATTTCTACATAAAAAGCAATGGACATCCCATGGAGATTAACAGAGAACCTAGCCTGAAGAACTCCTATACTATGTAGGTAATCACTATTAGGATTTTAAGTGTCTAAAATGAACAGTTAAAATGAAGACTCAACATAGACCAAGTTCCACGTTTTTATCTCATTATTTTAGTCTCTATCTGTGCCTTCTCATAGATGTCTAATTTTCATAGATCTTTCTTTGAAACCAATTGGCCTTTTGCTAATCTGATTTCATAGCCTAAGCTCTATCCTATGAGCTACTTTATGTTTACCCTTGTTCATATGAAACAGGCTTATTTCCTATGCTTAAATCTCTAGGCAGACATCCTCATACAACCTAACACTGATGCCCATTTATATTCAGTGTTCTCTAGAAAATGATTCTAAGATGTTTCCAGAACCAAGAATTTGTCATGGAAGGTTTAGTAAGTCAGCAGTAAATAAATTTTTGAAAAAAGCAAAGGCTGAAAGATAATATTTTTTTCTGTACAGTTTTTAGATAACAGAGTACATGAAAAGCAAGAATCAAGGTTCGTTCAAAGAGCTTAAGAATCACCTTGGAGCTTCCTTTCTCATTCTGTTGTGACTCTTAAGCTTCTGTGGATAGAGATTTATTTAGTCTCAGTGAGTCATGATATTCTCTAGTGATTCTGTTTTCTTTTAGTATTAAACCAATTAAGCTTAAATTTTTTAAGGTAAAGAATGCCAAGTTTTGCTTGACAACCCATTCAACAGATGGGCATGCTGTGTAATAACTCATGCTGGATGAGCACTATCAGCATGTCAGGACACTTGAAATAAAACAAATGCATTCCATAAAGGTGAGCAATCTGAGAGAACACTAGTGTAAGAGTCTGAAGACCGGACCACTTTAAATGCTATTTAATTGTGTATGTGTGTGCATATGTGTATTTGTGTAATTTAAATCAAGTCACCATATAATGGGAGAAAAATGCCCAAATTAGACATCTTATGCTACTAAGTGAAGCCTCCAGAAACCCCTCCAGGAGTAACTTACAGCTTGTTGAGTTATTGGACAAAGGGGTCTCACAGACAACACTCCCCTGCTAACAAATAGCACATGCTGTTGTCAAGACTCTTGGTTATCTTCTAGAACCTGACAGCAAGGCCATGACACTGTTTATGTCATCATGCATAGAGAAATTAAGCTGGTGGCCAACCAGAAGCTTCACCCATGAATGGGACGGCGCTGTAAGATACACTGTAGCTATTGGAGGAAAGAAGTAGTCATCAGTTTCATCCATCTGTAAATCTGGTGAACTACAACAGTGAGTTGCCTCAAAATTGTACTGGAGTAAGACTGGGACAAAATTAAGTGAGTATACAACCACTTTTTGATTAGATTTAAGACCCACTCCACGAGGTGGAATGCACACCCGAACTTGCTAAGGTGTCTAAAAATCAGAAACTAGAGAGGTCATAGGCCTCAAGAAAAATCCTACTGCTTTTGTTATTCTAAATGACCTATTGCTGTACACAGAGATAAGCGCATCGTTCAGCCATCACCAGAGAATCTTCTTAGGATAGATAGTAACACAAAGACCCACAGATGGGACAATTGGGCAATGTGCAGAGAGTGAGAGACTTTGGAGCACTGGGCCTTAGAGGGGATACCTTCACTCCTCTTCCCTCAAGACCCAGAGATCTAAGAAGGGAAGGTGAAAAAGTTAGAAGTGGTATATGACACCAAATAAGCACTGTCATTGGTCCAGGAAGGTGCTGCTTCACATAAGAACTCATACACTGTGACAGCATGCAAAGAGCCCACAGGGCTTCAAACAGACAAAATCCCAGCACACAGCACGAAGGCAGACACAAAGTCCCACATTTAGCCAAGAAGGCATTTTTATTGACACCTGCTGGGCCAAGTGAAGTTAGTTTTCTGAAGTGAGAGTTGCTGTGTGTGTCAGCCACACTGTAACTTTGTCATTAAACATTTCCTAGCTTTTAATGATTCTTTTCCTCTGGGGTCAATTTTATTATTTTAACAGGAGAACATATTGAGAGGTCAAATATCTACATAGCAATTGAATTGTGAGCGTCATTTTAAACACACACTCTGTCTTGACATATTTCTTATTACAAATTTTATATACAAAATTTCCTTTTGTATCTTACAATGTTATATTGAAATATCTCAAGTTCTGCAACTATATATTTCTTAGGCATGTTAAACTAGTAATCTACTGTAGCATCTTAATTACATCCTCTTCAATATTGTATTTACCATTGATATGCCATTTTAGTTCAAATATTTTGTATAGGTAAGCCTGTCTAATAATTTCTGTAATTTCTTAGAGCATACACTACACATCGTGTTTTGTTTGATAGCCTGTGAATGTTGCCCTGTCCTGTTTGTCCTGTGTACATGGATCTACTCAGAAGTACAATGTTCATACATGTTTCCTTTTCTATTCATGAGAAACATGGCTTCTCTAGAAAATATCTATGAGTTAAATCAATAATAATTTAAAACATAGATCACAGCATGTGGACATGTCTAAACTCAGTGTCTCGGTTAAATTGAGCAAGGTCATAGAACTCAGAAGCAGAGAGGGGGACTATCTGTTTCCTAGAGAAGGAGAAATGGAGAGAAGAATGAAGAAGCGAGGCAGACAGTCAGACAGAAAGAAAGACAGACAGACAGACACACACACACACAAAGCAGAGAGAATTGAGAGCAAGGTGTGGATTGTGAAATTAGATAAAAGGAAAACATACAGGAATTGGATAGTACATCTGTCTTGTCTTAATATTTTCAGCAGTGTGAGATGAATGTATCTTTTTAATGTGTTCTGATTATGAAAAAGTACCTATGATGACCACCTCTTATTTCTATAAAAAATTCCAATCATGCAAGCAGGGACCATCCCCTTTTATCAAAGCTCAATTGTGTACCCCAAAGAAATAATAATACTAAATGTGGAAAGCATCTTTTCTGTGCTTCACTTAATTGTTCCTGCTTCAGACATGATTTTTAGTTAAAACTTCACCCTTTTAAATGTCAGATGTCCTTGTGTATTATTGATGATTCAAGATGACTTTAGTTATCTAGGTGCTAAAATTCAAATTCTTAAGAAAATTTAATATCTTCTGAAAGCAAACTTCTTTTTTGCTTTCAGAAGATATTAAATTAAAATTATAGGAACCATAATTTTTGACATTAATTGGCAATTTATCTTGTTTCTTTGTTTAATGTTTCAGAATTAAGATAAGGAGAAAATGCTGAATGCTGAACATGTGATTCACATAATTTATTATCTGAGAAAAGAGAGTCTTTCCTCTGGTCCATGTGACTGCTCTGCTAAGTGGGCATAGCATTAAAGTGAATGCTAATGGCTATAGTTGCAGTCGTAGAACAGTGCATCCACCAACCATTATCAGAAAGACTTCTTTTTACAGTTGATGACAATTAATACAGAGACACACAACTGACCAAGCGGGGCAGAGAATAAGATACTACAGAATTATCATCCCCAAATGGGACATCTATATTATACCACCTCTTCCCAAGGCTCAGGAGTCATTAGGGTGGAAAATCTGTAAGGGCCATACATTCTAAATGACTACAAGGAAATCATGTTTTCTGGACTTGAAAGAGCAGCACATATGAACTCAGAGAAGTTGAGCTAGCATGAACAAAGTCTTTACAAACTTAGGGAAGACAAAATTCCAGCATGGAGAAGGGTAATGAGCATCAAGTTCCCCTAAGGAGTAGCTGATTACTGGTGGGAAAGGGAGAGTCAGTTTTGTTTAAGTGTGCAGGTCCTGGTGGACTGACCACCCCCTGGTGAAGGCCACACATTCAGGAATACATAGGTAGACAAACTATCCTTTATAGACCAAGAAATGAGAGAAAACACAAAGATAAGTGGGGAAAGGGTGATGGATCTGGGAAGAGTGCTGGAGGATGCAGATATAATAAAAATGAATTAAAATGAATTCCTAAAGAACTAATAAAAATTAACAACAACAAAAAAGAAAGGAAAAGCAAAAGGACAAGGAAAAGAAGAAAAGCAAGGCTTTGAGAACTATGAGTGGATGAGAACAGGTGAACAGGAAGGACCTCATCTGTAAACTGAAGGTCCTAAGCACAGCCTCTTCATTCAAAATAAAGTATGGAATTCAAGTCATCGGATGATATTTTTATTCAAGAGTACTTTCAGTACTCTCAGTTAAATATTTTTAAATCAACATACATTTTTATGCACATTAATTGATTCATTGTGACATTTCCACATTTGTAAAGAACATTCACTGATCAAATTCAAACTCTGTTTCTCTGCTTGCCCCACTTATCCTAGTCTCCATAATAACAAGCTTTCCATACACACTATTTTCAAGTGTGTTTCTTTTCATAGCTGTATATTTCTGAAAAGATTTTTATGCAAGTATCATATTAGTTTATAACGTATCTTTCAGATGTATAAATTCATTAAACTTTATATATTGCTCTTACATTGTAAAAAAATTTTAAATTAGCAATCATAATATTTCCATGAAGTCTTTTGCTGTGGAAAGAGAGATTGTTAGAATTAAGATACTTTGGTTGTATTTGTTAATAGTTCTAGTGCCATTTATTTATTATAGATCTGTATATTTAATAAACTTTGATTTTATTTCTTCAGAGTTTCCAGACCATAGTTATTTTGTTTTTGCTACAAAAGAAAAGATTATACATCGAAATTATAGAAAAATCATTTCAAATTTAGGTTTAGGCTAAACAATTGTTTTTCTATGATAGTAAAAAAGAATCAACAAAGTAAACAAATTTGGGAAGAAACATAATTGCTTGAATCGACATAAGAAGTAATCCATAAAATACAATACAGACACAGGGCAGAATTGCAGCATAGGATAATGATCTTTATTTTGGCCAAAAGGAGACTGAAATATTCTTAAGACAGTTATAATGTCACGTTCTTATATAGGTGTGTCTGAGTTACTTTTGCTAAAAGTTTAAAACTTAAATGCATACATATGGATTTAAATAAGGTAAAAATAATCTCACAAGAAAGATGACACCAAGTAGTGGTCTCATCACTGTCTTCAATGGGCTCTGCTGATAAGCTCTAGTTACATGAACTTAAAGAGAAGGAAGGTTCACTTTGGCCCAGAGTTTCAGAGGTGTGAATCCTTGCCCACTGGACTTTGCCAGTTTTGGACCTGTGTGGATGTAGAAGTTGAAGGAAGGAAACTCACAACGGAAGAAGACTGACTGTTCCTGAGAGGACAGGAAGCAGAAGCAGAGCGAGGACTGACGTGGTCACAGTAGCACTCTCAAGAGCATTCCTCCAGGGATCTAGCTTCCTTACTCTGGGCTTGATAGCCTAAGCTTTCCATTCTGACAGTTTCATGGGTTGTGGATCAAACTTTAATGCATATTTCTTTGTAGACGTGTAAGATCCAAGAATCATCCAACTTCAGAACAAGATATTCCCTGCCTAACATTTAATTCTCTCTCTCTCTCTCTCTCTCTCTCTCTCTCTCTCTCTCTCTCTCTCTCTCTTTTAATGAGACAGGATTTCTCTGTGTAGCCCTGGCTGTCCTGTACTCACTTTGTAGACCAGACTGGCCTTGAACTCACAGAGATCCACCTGCGTCTAACTCCCAAGTGCTGGGATTAAAGGCGTGCGCCACCATGTGTGGACATTAAAGACAGCTGTGAACTGCCATGTGGGTGCTGGGATTTGAAGCCAAGTCCTTTGGAACAACAGCCAGTGCTCTTAACCCCTGAGCTATCTCTCCAGCCCAACATTTAATTCTTAAGACAGGGGTTCTGGTAGATTTGGGTGACAAAACATACTAAGTGAGTAGGAAATTATCTCTTTTCTCTATGCAAAGAAACCCTCAAAGAGTTCTAGGAATATGTTAAAAATAAAACAATAAACTCTATTATATAGCCCAAATATATTGCAAGATATATTAAAACTGACACAGATATTTATAGCAGCTTACGTATAGTTGCTAAAATCTGGGATTCAGAAAGAGGTCTGTCAGTATGTAAATGGAAGGATAAGCTGAAGATGGAATACCATTCAATACTAAAAAGAGATGAGCTATCATGCCATGGAAATAAAATATGGCAGAACTTAAATGAAAGAGCCAATTTGAAAGGCTATGTCATGTGACTCCAACCAAGAGATACTCTGCAAAACAGGCATCTTTGAAGATAGTAAAAGGAGGGATCGGAATGAGAGAGGTGAATAGGAGGCGTGAGGCGGGCAGAGGATATTTTGAAGGGGAAACTATGCCATTTGATGCAATAATGTGAACTTGGGTTATTGGACACCTGCCTAAAACCACAGAATGTTTCCACCAACCGAAGTTTGCTGCAAAGTTTTGGCTCTGGGTGATGATGATGTGTTCACAGAGGTTCATTGATTTCACACATGTACCATTGATGTCACAATGTTATGCAACAGCATTTCAGTAGGAAGTTATAAGGATGGAGACAAAGGTTTATGGGAGGTTTATACTTTCTTCTTAGGTTTGTTGTATGCATAAAACTACTTTAACAATCAAGGTTATTAGGGCTGGAACATGTATCAGTGAATACACTTTTCCCAGACTTTTGCTGGTCTGTTTTCCACTCTAGAACAAACAGCACATTCTTTAAAGGGAGAGAGCATACATACAGGAAAAAGGTAATTGTACACAATGGTTTTAGATCATTGCATTTTGACTGACATTTTCATACAAAGGTCAAATGTTGTATTTTATACCTCATGTTGACACTCAAAACATTCATAACTTGCCATATTTTGTACTTTGGGATAGAATTCTCAGCCTGATTACCTGTAAATCTTATTTCTCACTGCTACACTCATTTTGTCTCCTAATTCCATCTTGCAAGGTTTTAAACTGAGATTTAAAAACCTCTTGATTGAATTCTAATTATGTCAAGCACTGCTTGGCTTTTTAAAGAAAAAAATTAAAAACACAAATGTGATGCTACTGCTTATTTTATTTTTCAATTGCTAAATAATTTGTGTTCTGAAAATTAGTTCATTGTTATTTTTTCTAAGTCTTAATCTAAAAGCTTGTTCTGCTCAGGGTACCCCTGTTGTACTACAGGAGGATAGATTCAGGACTTCAATGGACTCTCATTGCTGGCTCACCTAAAATCATGGTAGTTTCCTTTTCCACATGAAGTAAATGGTGTTTATAAAACACACTCATAACCTGGATAGTAGTCAAATAGTTAGAATTCTTCTACATATTTTATACTTTCAGGATAATGTTAGGCATTACCTGGAACATACCTTGACTTTTGAAGATACCTCCTTGTCTCTATTTTGTGATAATCCAGAGCAGCCCACTAATATCACACTGACATATTTTGGAACTGTGTTTAGCATACATAAAATTTGCTAATAATTTAATATTGGCACTACCTTCTTATAGTTTAATATGAGGTTATTTCTGCTTGAATTAGCCCTGAGATAAATTTTATAACCATGAATCAAAGTTCATTTTCCAAATTGAGATAAGGCATTTGAGTGCTTCACAATTCATAAAGCTGATAAATTTGTGGGGTTCTCTGTTTCTGTTCCTCATGTGAACAAAGCAGTCTCATAAAGGCATGCATTCCTGTCCTGTGATCATAACAGAACAACTCAGATTGCATTGTTCAAGCTAAGAAGCCAGCCTTTCCCTTTCCCTTTACTGCAGTGAAGAACTCTAGTGGGACCATGAAGATGAGGCCAAGCCTGTCAGACAGTTTCTGCCCTTAACTTCCAAGCTCAGTCTGAAGACATTGCACTTCCTGAGCTTAGCATATGCTATTATAAATGTTTAATTTATCCTGAAATCCATCCATAGGGAAAGTTCCTTAGGTAACTGTCCTGGGAATGTGCTCATAAAAGGAATTCCCTCCCCACATCTCCAAGGATGGATTGCTTTTTATCAGAGTCCTCAGTCATCTTGAAATGATTGAATGTAATTTCTGGCCAAGGCTTTGATCACACATTTCACTAGTGGCATGTGGACCTAGGTTATTTGTCTCTTATTTTCCCATTCACCTTTCCATGGTTTTTTAGGTTTCAGTCACATTTAAATTAAACCTGGAGAAAACAGAACTAGTGACTCTATTGAAGAATGGAGTACTTGTGTTAGGGTGGATCCTTTAAAAACTACAAAATGCTTAATATTTGTCATCATTTTATTTTTCTTTATAGCATACTAAAATTCCCTTGTACATATGCACTCTGTGTTTAATATCAGTCATCTATTCATAGAGGTATTGTCTGGTTCTGTTGGTTATCCATTGTAAAGAGTGTGCCAATGATCATGAATGTGCAAGTGGTTTTATGATAGGACATATGGTCTTTTAAGATTATGTCCAGAAATGGAGGAAATGGGTCAAGCTTAGAAAGATGAGTATTGCATATTTTGCTTCAAATATAGATCCTAAATTTTAATGTATTGATTTATTTTAAGTGTGTATGTATGAATGTGTGTGCAAAGTATAAGTCATGGAACAAGAGGGCAAATAAATATTAGAGAGAAAGAGGGGAGAGGGAGAGAAAGAGAAAGACAGGGAGGGAAACACAGAGAGAGACACATAGTGAGACAGAGAGACAAAGAGAAATAGAATACATACAGTATGACAGCTGAAGGGGGCAATTAAAAGAAGGAAGTACATCAGAGGGAGAGAGGGTGAACAGAACTGAGAAGAAGGAGGAACAAGAAGAACAAAGAATGAATGAAAACATCGTGAGGGAACTTTGTATTCTATGTCAAGCCCCAGTCATAAGAAAAACAATAGATTGCTTGCTGAGAGGTAGGCTTCCGAAGAAGTTCTCAGTCCCAGGGAACAGAGGAATTGACAGTAACACTTCCTACTAGACTCACGTCTTATATTATGCTCTGATTCACATGAAATGGCCAACTACTGATTTTATATCTAACAATGACTTACAGATTGAACCCAAAATTCCCTTCTTATGACTCAATTGGCTTGTTCCCTCATAAGTTACTATGGGAAATATACTTGGAATTCACTATCATTTCGATACAGCAGAGGTAGTTGTATAGTTTAATTTCCAGTTTAGCAAGATGTTATGACACAAGTCCTATGTTTAACTACCTTTGTGATATCTATTATTGTATAATACTCAATTATTGTATGATAATGAGATAAATGTTGACTATCCAACCATATCTGTAAGAAATCACTATCATTATTTTTCATGAAAGTGTCCTATATTTGGGTGATGGGGTAACGTTATGCATTCTAAATGTTAATTAACCTGATCCCAGAAGCCTGCTTGCTGTATACCAAGTGAAGATATGCTACCTTTATTGTTAACCATTGTCTCTGATTGCGTAAATTAATGCTTAGGCCTGATATTGGGCAAAGAGAAAGGTAGTCAGGGCAAAGGTTCATGGACTTTTGGGCAGACAGAGAACATCTTGTGTAAAAGAACCATCCAGAAGAAGAAGAAGAAGAAGAAGAAGAAGAAGAAGAAGAAGAAGAAGAAGAAGAAGAAGAAGAAGAAGAAGAAGCCAGAGGAGCAGGAAGGAGGACACATACCATAGGTTAGAGAAAAGAACCTCATTCCATGTGGCCTGGAACATTGGCATAACATGGAGAATAACAGCCCAGTAGATGTGTGTGTGTGTGTGTGTGTGTGTGTGTGTGTGTGTGTGTGTGTGT
>CAJQZJ010021705.1:0-18505 GCA_907164525.1 Lophiomys imhausi | reverse complement strand
TTTTTTTGGTTGGGAGATTATTAATGACTGTTTCTATTTCCTTGGGTGTTATTGGGCTGTTTAAGCTGTTAATCTGATTTTGATTTAGTTTTTGTAGGTAGAATTTATCGAGGAAATTGTCCATTTCGCTTAGGTTTTCAAATTTAGTGGAATATAGATTTTTAAAGTAGTGCCTGAATATTTTCTGGATCTCCTCAATGTCTGTTGTTATTTCTCCCTTTTCATTTCTGATTTTGTTGATTTGGGTTCTTTCCCTTTGCCTTTTAGTTAATTTGGCTAGGGGTCTGTCTATTTTGTTGATTTTCTCAAAGAACCAACTCTTGGTTTCATTGATTGTTTGTATAGTTCTTTTTGATTCTAAGTTGTTGATTTCAGCCCTAAGTTTGATGATTTCCTGCCTTCTGCTCTTCTTGGGAGTGTTTGTTTCTTTTTTTTCCTAGTTTACCCAGCTTAGCTGTTAGTTCACTAATATGAGCTGTCACAATTTTCTTTTTGAAAGCACTTAGTGCTATGAACTTTCCTCATAGCACAGCTTTCAATGTATCCCATAGGTTTGGGTATGTTGTGTCTTCATTGTCGTTGGATTTTAAGAAGTCTTTGATTTCCTTCCTTATTTCTTCCCTGACCCAGTGGTCATCCAGTAAGGAGCTGTTCAATTTCCATGTGTATGTAGGCTTTCTGTTGATTCTTTTGCTTTTGAAGACCAGCTTTATTCCGTGGTGGTCTGATAAGATACAAGGTGTTATTTCAATTTTCTTGTTTCTATTGAGACTATCCTTGTGACCAACTATGTGGTCGATTTTGGAGAAGGTTCCGTGGGGTGCTGAGAAAAAGGTGTATTCCTTTGTGTTTGGGTGAAACGTTTTGTAGATATCTGTTAGGTCCATTTGTTTCATGATCTCTGTTAGACTCAATATTTCTGTTTGTCTTCTGTCTTGATGATCTGTCCATTGTTGTGAGTGGGGTGTTGAAGTCTCCCATTACTAATGTGTTGTGATCGACTTGCGCTTTAAGTTTTAGAAGTGTTTCTTTTACGAAAGTAGGTGCCTTTGTATTTGGGGCATAGATGTTCAGTATTGAGATTTCCTCTTGATGAATATTCCCTTTAATGAGTATATAGTACCCTTCTTTGTCTTTCTTCATTAACTTCAGTTGGAAGTCTGTTTTGTTTGATATTAGGATGGCTACTCCAGCTTGTTTCCTGGGTCCATTTGCTTGGAAAACCTTTTCCCAGCCCTTTACTCTGAGGCAGTGTCTATCTTTCGTAGTTAGATGTGTCTCTTGTATACAGCATAAGGAAGGATCTTGTTGCGGATCCACTCTGTAAACCTATGTCTTTTTATTGGGGAGTTGAGTCCATTGATGTTGATGGATATTAGTGACCTGGGGTTGTTATTTCCCATTAGTTTGGTATAGGTGGTGGTCCTGTGCCTCTTTTGGTTTAGTTGCTGAGGGGTTTTCTATTCCCTTTGTTTTCTTGGGTGGAATTTTCTTCTCTGGGTTGGGATTTTCCTTCTAGTATTTTCTGTAGGGCTGGGTTTGTGGGTAGATATTGTTTAAATTTGATTTTGTCATGGAATATCTTGTTTTCTCCATCTATGTTGATAGAGAGTTTTGCTGGGTAAAGTAGTCTGGTTGGGCACCTATGATCTCTCAGGACTTGTAGTATATCTGACCAGGCCCTTCTAGCTTTTAACGTTTCTGAGGAGAAGTCAGGTGTAATTCTGATGGGTCTGCCATTGTATGTGACTTGACCTTTTTCTCTTACAGCTTTTAATATTCTTTCTTTGTTCTGTACATTTGGTGTTTCAATTATTATGTGGCGAGATGAGTTTCTTTTCTGATCTAATCTGTTTGGTGTTCTGTAAGCCTCTTGGATTTTTATTGGCATCTCTTTTTTCAGGTTTGGGAAGTTTTCCTCTATGATTTTGTTGAAGATATTTCCTGGACCTTGGAGTCGGGAGTCTTCTCTTTCCTCTATACCTATAATTCTTAGGTTCCGTCTTTTCATTGAGTCCTTGATTTCTTGGATGTTGTGGGTGAGAGATTTTTTAGCCTTCTCATTTTCTTTGGATGTTGTACTGATTTCTTCCACTGAATCTTCCATGCCTGAGATCCTGTCTTCCATCTCTTGCATCCTATTGTTGATACTCACATCCGTAGTTTCTGTTCTCTTCCCTTGGTTCTCCACTTCCTCTTTTAAGTCTGAGTGTGTTTTCTTTATTGTTTCTATTTCTATTTTCATGTCTTGTATGGTTTTGTTCGTTTTGTGCATTTCCTTCTCCAGCTTGCTTGTTTTTGTATGAAAATCTTTCATTGCTTTTTCCTTTTCCTGTTCAGGCTCTGTCACCTTGGCTTGGAGCTCTTTAATGTGTTGTTCCTTGTTTTGACTTGTGGAATTGTGGCTTCTTTGAATTCCTTCATAGATTTAAGTTCTTCTTGAAGGGACTCTATCACTTTCCATAATGCAGAATTGTCAACCTTTTCATGTGTTTCTGTTGGTGTGTGGTCATCCGAATTGGATGAGCTAGGATAATTCTGCTTTGTTGGAGTCATATTTCCTTGATTTCTATTTTTGTTTTTGACCTTTGGCCATTGGATGAGTTTAGCTGTCTGTTTTCTGTGCTTGGAACCACCTTGGATGATTTGGTGCAGGGGACGAGTTACTTGGCTGTGTGTCGTTGCTTTCAGGGCGATTTCAGGGTCACTGTGGTTTTAATCGCCTGAGGCACTGTGAGCTGGTGCAGCCTATTCCCAGGTTGTGAGTAATGGACCAGGATTGTTTCACTGCTCCCAATTCAGACTTCTCTATGTTGCACTCTGAGTTATCTGCCTGTAATGGTTCTGATGATATGGACCTGTTTGCCCAGGCACAGATTCTGTGGGCTTTGTTTGTCGTCACGGAGGCTGACAGGGTCTGGCTCCACACCTAATATGTCTGGATTTTCCAGAATACTGCTATGATCCCGATTTCTGGTTTCTCACTAGGCTTCTCGCCACAGGGCTGGACTCTGTTCCTGATTCCCTTCCTGTCTGCGCTGCCGCGGGTCCCCACCCCTGGCTGCTAGGCCGTGGGTACCCCATGCCCGGGATCCTCCCGCTGCCTGTGTGGTCCTCTCGCCCCAGCAGCTCAGCCGTGGGTGCACAGATCCCTGGCCCTGCCTATGCCTGTCTCTCTCCCCAGTTGACGTGCCGCCCCAGCTGCGCTGCCATGAGTGCGCGGGATTCGGCCCCTCCCGTCCGCCTTTGTGTTCCCAGCTTCCCGTGCTCTCTTGGAACCTCCCGCCCTCCGCTTCACGAGCGGCTGCGGACCACCGCTGAGCCCCCTGTTTGTTCCTTGCTAAGCCTTCCACTATCTCACAAAGTTTTTTAAGTGGGTATAAGTTCTACCTGAGGTGTGGGGAGCCCAATAGGCCAGCGATCTATGGCCACGTGGACCCTGATTCTGCCTGCTGTAAGTTGGGATCGATCTTACCAGGCGCCTCTCCAAATGGGAGTTCCCGAATCCCGGGTTTAGTGGCTTCCGGGTTTAGTGGCTTCCGTGTCTGCGAGAGATGGGGGAGAGCCTTGCCCTGGGACTTTTAATAGTCCCTTGGGAGCTGTGAGTGTTGGGGGGGGGGGTGTAGCCCCTCCGGTTTTTGCACAGTGCCCAATAACTCTGTGTTTTTTATGACTCTTTTTTCCTCCGCCTTCAAAATGCGTCAGTGTAGGTCGCCGCCATCTTGGCCCGCCCAATTTTTTATTTCTTTAAGTTACATCTCAATCACAATCCCCTCCCTACACCCCGCCTCCAGTCCCACCCTTCCACCCTCCTCCCTCTCAACCCCCCATCCCTTTTTTTTTTTTAGTTCAAGGTATTTCTTTTTCTCCCCAACAGCTCTCCCTTTCAGTCCAACAAATGGTTCTTTTTCTTATAACTATAAATACAATACAAAACAACAGAAATAAATAGGCCACAATTATGTGAGTTATATGGCTTAGCATACATTCCCAATGTCCAGTCCATATGTATTTGGCACCTGACTTTAACATTCTACTATCTAACCATCTCCATGAGTTTAAAGTTCTATATCTAACTCAGCTTTCATACTCACAATTTTAAAAACATCTTCATAGATCCAGAACACCCTCTTGATTCCTAAACAACTCAAAATTTAACTATAAGACTTTAGCTATCTATTCTTTAACCACCTCAGAGACCTGAGAGGGATAAATATGTGGTATGTTATATTTTTAATTGTGGTAGTAATTAAATTGATTAATATTTAACCTTTAAAAAACCATCTTCAGCTATATATATCTTCGGTCTATCTGTCTGTCTATCATCCATCCATCCATCTATATAATCTATTGGCAGGTTCTCACTTTGTAGCCTTGGCTAGCCTGGATCTTTGTAGACCAGACCAGTCTGACTTTAAATTTATACTGATCCTCCTGCCTCCGCCTTCCAGTGCTGGGATTAAATGCTTGTGCCACCAAGCCTAGCTTGGTTTTACTTTAATCTTGTGGAGACACTTAATATTTCTAGACAAGAATTTTTATGCAACTAACTAAAAAACAAAGAATTATATAGATTCTCTAATTGAAATAAGGATAGAAATCTTGCAATTATATTTGTTTATTTTTTTAAAAATTACTTTTCTTTTGTAGTGTAGTAGAGATACTGTGGTTAGTAAAACACTTAATTGCTTCCATATGGAGTCTTGAGTGTTTAAAGTAGTAGTGATACTATTATTTTATAATGTTTTTCGTGAAGTTGGACAGCTTGATTTTTATATCTCTGGGATTAATCAATTTGCCTGTAAATTTAAAGTCAGCTTTGGTTTTAATATTCTACTCTTATAAGATATTAACATTTTTATTAAATTTTTACTACTGCTAAATCTAATGACTGTTATGGATAGATTATAAAATGAAAACTGGAATTAGTCTAAATGCCTTGTCTTGAAGTACATGACGAATTACAGTGGTTTTCCTCTTTAGCAGGGTGGTGTTGCCATGGTGAGAGCTTCTGTTTCCATGACATTTGCTTGCATATTTTGATAGGTCTTCTGCTGAAGAAGGGCTCTGTTTCCTGGCAGACTGGAAAAGTGTCATCTCCCCACCCCTACCCCAGAACTGTGCTATTTTTTTTCAATTGAGAAATATAATCATTTGTGAGGAATTGTAATAGTAAAATGTCAAGAATGAAAATATACTTTGTTCATTTAAAATATTTTTTTCTTGTTCAGTTTTTAGAACACAGCAATTCTTAGCTGCTTTGCGTAGGGGAGAAAAAGGAGGAAAGCCATCAGTGTTTAGTTTTCATAATTCATAAAATGTATGCCTCCCAGTGAATTTTGTTGACAAAATAAGGATTTATAGATGATTAATTTGTATTTCTGTACTACTGTATGTCTAAAAACAATTGGTCATATTGACATGTTAGAAGCTTGAGAAAGAGGAAGTAAATACAAATAATGACTTTAGAAAGCTCAAGCGTCAGTGATGTCTTTGAAGGTGAAAATGCAGAAAGTCGATCCTCATATAAATGACAGCTAAACACCTAACGAATCAAGATAGTTCTTTTTATTGGTACTCTGTTGTAAATGTTGAAACATGAATGGTAGATTTTTTTTGTTGTTGTCGTTGTTGTTAGGAAGAATTTATGGTGTTATACTTTTGGTTTCACCTGTTCACTAGATAGTATAGTCACAGGGATGTAACAGCAATTCCAAAAGTGATATATAGGACAAACCTTTCCATACTTTTTCTCTCCTTCAGTTATTTTTAGTTTTAAATTTTAGACAGGGTCTCTTTGGTTAGCCTAGGCTGGCCTCAAGCTCACTGAGATCTGCCTGTCTCTGGCTTACAGTACTGGGATTAAAGGCATGTGCCCTCACACCCTCACCTTCAGTTAGGTTTTTCTTTATGCTTGCATGGTTGCTGTATGCACATCTGTGTGGTAGGTTTAGGGTTAGCATATAATAGCATAGGGGTAGCAAAAGCCTGGACTTCAAAAAGACTTACTTCCAAAGTGACATGTCTTTGGGAACTCGCCAAGGACCAGGAATCTTTTATCTTAGGGCTAGGGCCAGGACATGCCCCCTGCGGGAGGTCTCCTGTCATTTCACAGCCCTCTGCAAAAAGCACCTGAATCGCACTGCCCGGAGGCATGACTTGAAAGTGATCGAAAGCTTCTGCTGACCAGTGAAGATATTTAAGGCAGGAATCACATGGACAGAGACTCTCTCTTGTTCCTGACTCACTCAGCAGCATTTTCCTTGTCCAGCAGAGAAACTCACTTCAGTCTCATCAGAAAGTTTCACCCTCTGATATTGACCCGTTTTGGGTCTGGAGAGGAGACTATTCTCCCTGAAATTCGGGAGCATTTAGACGTAGTGGAGCTGGAGCTCTGGACTTCAGGGCTTTGCAGGCAGGCCATAAGCGTCTGAATAGGCAATTCCTGCTTGATAAACTGTTCTGGGATCTGACAAATGAAATTCAGAGACTTTAAGACTGAAAATTGTATGAAGACCAGCCATCCATTAGGACCCATGCTCAGAGAAAAAATACCCTTTTGAGAAACCTTAGGTTAATGTTAAATGCTTGTATTGTCTGTACTAAGAAGTCTTAGGTGCTAGGTTTCAGAGTTAGGGTTTGGGTTTAGGATTTAGGAATTTTATAGAAAATTGTTAGGTAATTGTTAAGTTTTAATAAATATATGTGTGATAAATAAAAATTTACTGTTACACATCTGAGCGGTTATTAGTTCATTAATGTATTCTTATTTCCTCTCAGCTCTCAAAATTGGTATTACTTTGCACTTTACATTTTAGCTTTTATCTAGATATTTGTATTTTAACATATTTTGATAATGATAAGGTTTTAGCATCCATGGGGTCATACTAGAATCATAATAAAAAGATAGGGCTTGTTGTCTACTGCCTGTCAGTGGATTCTGCCTGTCACTCATGCTTGTAACAAATTCAACAGCCTAGGAGGTATTTAAAGATAAACATTTTGCTGATGTGTATGAGTTTTGTCTTTTTTCCCTTTTCCACTGGGATGATCACATGGTTTTGTTCTTACCAGATCCCTGAACTGTTCTCTAATCTAGCATTGTATAAGTTTAGAAGAAGAAAAGAGATTTTTGCTTTATTTAATTAAAATTCATGTACTTATTTTGAGATGGGGTCTTGCTATGTAGCCTTAGCTAGTCTAGAGCTTTCTATGTAGATAGACTATGTTGGCTCATGAACTCACTGAGATCCACCTGTCTTTGCTTCCCAAGTGGTGTTTTATTTATGTGAACACTTTAACTATTTATTTTTGTTTTATGTGTTTGGTTGTTCTGCCTGCATGTTTTTCTGTGTACCATGTATGTGCAGTGCTGGCAGAGTTTATAAGTGGGTACTAGATCCCTTTGGAACTGGGGCCACAGTTAGCTGATGTTTGAGTGTTGGGAATTGAACCCAGTTCTCTGGAAGATCAGCCGGTGCTCTTAGCTGCTGAACCATCCCTCCAACCCCGTGCATTATTTTTGAATGCATTCTGTTGGTAGACCAGTGCCTTTGCTAAGAGTTATAAACTAAAGTAATTTAAACATGTGCTTGCATTTGAGTCTCTGGCTGCACGTGTGTTTTCTTCTCTTTGTTTCTCTCATTTTCCTTCATGCGTATGTTTCTTTCCCTGGAGAAGCCTGATGACAGCTAAAGTGTGCTGGAACTGTCACAGCTAAGCCAAAGCATTTATTGAATTTCAGCCATGTTTAAATTTCTTTTTTCTTTTGTAGATAGCTGTGTCCTGCAAACAGGTACTGAGGCTGCCTAGTTTACCTCCACAATTTTGGTGCCTGTTCAGGTCGCTTTCTAGAGACCCATTGAGCACTTTGTAATGGGTATGTTTTGAATGTGTTTATTATTCAGAGTCTCTCTTGTTTCTGTTTGGTCTTACCTTACTTACTTTTTTGTTTGTATAATCCATAGCTTATATTTTACTTCCTATTGGGAACTCCAGACTTCTTGACCGTGCTTCTTATGCTCTAACCATACTTTGAACTTTACATGTCATGAGCTTATTCAGAGTTTGTTGTAATGAACTTTTGCCTGGACTCCTCTACAGAGGTTGGCATAGTAGCTGAATGATAAATTTTTGTTGAGGGTGAAGAGAGAATGAATACATGAGATCAGTATTGGGGGTAATTTTACTTCTAGATGGTAGTTAATGGTATCTGTGGGAGTGGTGCTTGCTGCCCTGGTGCCAGAGGATGCTTCTCAACATCCAGAGCATGCAGAACAGCCTTGGAGGACTCTGCTTTGGGAAGTCTTGCATTTTATAATATTTTAGATTTGTACATTCATAAACATAGTACTTGAGAAGATATCAAAGAGCACATTTAACTCTTTATATTTTAGAATATTTTGTGACTTTTTTGACTTACACAAATTGGGCATTCTTTTTTTTTTTTTTTTTTTTTTCGAGACAGGGTTTCTCTGTGTAGCCCTGGCTGTCCTGGACTCACTTTGTGGACCAGGCTGGCCTGGAACTCATAAAGATACGCCTGCCTCTGCCTCCCAAGTGCGGGATTAAAGGCGTGTGCCACCAATGTCCGGCTGGGCATTCTTTTAAAAGACTTATTTTTATTTTGTGCATGTAAGTGTTTTGTCACCATTTTGTGTGACTAGTGGCCAAGAATGCCAGGAGGTGGTGTCAGATGCCCTGGACCTGGAGTTAGAAATGGCTGTGGGCCAGCATGAGGGTGTTGGGAACTGAAACTAGGTTCTCTGCAAGAACAGCAACTGCTCTTAACCTCTGTTCTTAATCAACTCAGCCCCTAAATTGTATACACCTTGTTGTTTTGAGAGTCATTGTAAAATGATCAATCCATTCCACATAATTAATGTGAATCATCTTTAACTGCTAATTTTGTACCATTGTTTGATCAACTTCATGCCTTTTTTACCCTCTTATAGCTCCTGGCAACACTGTTCTTTTACTTCTGTGAGTGTTATTTTAGGTTGCACATAGGAGATAACATGTTTTATCTTTCTATATTTTGCTTTGTGGAATGTCTTCTAGCTCCACATGTGCAGTGGGGAATGGCAGGACACCTTTTTAAAGTTGAATAATATTCCATTGTAAATATAATACTCTATCCATTATATGCATCTATTAGAGACATTGAAGTGTTACTGTACTTTGGATATTATGAGGAATGCTGCATAGAACATAGAAGCACAGGTTTCTCTCAGTGATCCCACTTTCTGTACCTTTGGATGTACTCAAAATGGAATTGTTGGGTCATTTGGTCGTTTTGTTGTTCTTCCCCAAGGACTTCCACACTATTTTCCACAATACTATGTACTTTTCAGCAAGTGTTCAATGTTTTCTTTTCTGTCCAATTTCACAAGAACATCTGCTCTGTTTTGTTTTTGTGTTTTGATAATATTCATCCTACTAGATGTGAGGTGAGTTCCCACTAAAGTTTTGGTTTCTAGTCCCTGGTGATTGGAAATGGCTGGGTATATGTCTTCTCGTATTCCTGTTAACATCCCACTTTGTTCCTTTGGGAAGTGTTTGCTCAGGTTCTTTGCCTCTATTTTAATCATGTTCTTTATATTTTACTTTTTAGTTACATGATTCTATATATTTTGTATATTAAATACATGGCTTTCAAATATTTATCTCCCCCTTCCCCTTGTTAGGTTAACCTGTTTGCTGAGCAAACTTTTCTTAGTGTGATGGAATTAATATTTGTTGCTTGTTCTTTTAGTGTTGTACCTAGAAGATTATTTTCATTATCTTGAAAAATTTCCCTATACTTTTTCTTAGTTTTATAGTTGGAGGTTTAATCATATTGAATGTGTGTGTGTGACACACAAACACAATATGAAGACCTGTTTTCCCACTGACCCAGTTTATTATAGTAGTTAGTATGCAATTTTAATGTGGAACAATATACCTGGGTTTGAACATTTATTTTGTCTAAACACATTGCTTATTTTGTTTTTTTTTGTGATCCACGAAGAGAGGAGATTATGATGAATTAACCCACTTTATAGAATGGTTCTAAGAATCTTGTGATTTGATAGCACTCAGCACCCATGGTAGGAAAAAATTCACAGTAAATTATAGTTACTAGAGATTATTATTGTCTTTATTACTCTATATAATGGCTGGAGAAAAAAATAGAGGAAACAAAGGAGGTCAGATTGGGGGCTTGGCTGTGAGCTTCAGAAGCTTCAATCCTAGTCAGTGATCTAATTAACTAACCAGCAGCAGTGAGGATCAGTTCCATTTGACAGGGTTGGCTGGGTGATCACAGTAGTGAGGGAAGATTGTGGGGTTGATTGATGAGAGCAGAAGTGATGGGGAGCAAAGGCTGGTCTACCTGAGTAGGTAGGAGGTTCATATGCATTAAGATGGAATGGGTCACTTTTTGTTTAAGCAACCGACTGATTCCATTCTAGATGTCAAACCTTAGGGTGCTGCCTTGAATGAGGAGTGTTGGGTTTGTGCTTGACCTATTCATACTTATAAAGGAACGTCTAGGTTTCTTTGAGAGTAATTAGGACTAGAAATGAAGATTTGGGAATAATTTTTGTGGGTATTTCAGAGTCTTCTAGGAGTGGTTTATGCTAAAAACCAGTTTTACAAAAAGGATAAGAACAGATATATATGAAGAACATATTCATTTAAAACTAAAGGGTGGGATACTAGCAAGTAGTGAGAAGGTAAGCGAAGATAGTGCCTTGTGGGAAACCTTAAAGAGTGTTTTCCAAGCACCTGTTCGCATTTTGTAAGTGGAGATTGTAGAGGAGCATACAGCTTTAGCCTAGATGCCCTATTTTAGGCAAGTAAAATGCTACTGCTATATTTTTAAAAATGAGAGATGAAGCCTACATTTTAAACTTAATGTTATTAAGTTGATAGAGCCACAGAGGAATTAAACATATTACTTTCTTTGCAGTTACTGCCACTGATTTTATGTTCCTTTGGCCCTGCTGTCCTGGGCAGTGGGGTTTGTAGCACACTCTTGCTGTACCACTAGATGGCAGTAATGCACCTTTCTCGCGCCAGTGTTTTCCAGCAATGCCAACTCTCCAGGGACCACCTCCAGTTGAAAACTACTGCTTTACACATATCTGTCAGTTCTCCCTCTGTCTAGTTTTGATACATTTTTGCTTTATGGTCACACTAAAATGCACTTTGAACAGAGGCTTTGTTATGTTTTAATAAACATTGCCCTCTCATATTTGAATATTCCTAATATTCATGTTGATTACATTGTTGCTTCTTTCAAGATCATGGAAAGCTCAGGTTATATTGGGTTTGTATCCAGACACAAGTATTATTCCAGTTTTTCTTTTTTGAACAGCTCACTTGTTAAAATCAGGTTTATTTATAGACTGGGTATCATATTTATCAGCTAACTAGAACTTGGACAATTTCAGTCTGAGTGCACGCTGGTGAGTTCAGTATAATTAAATACATCACTCATTGCTGCACACTTTGTATTTCAAACATGAAAAGTCATATGTTTATTTTCAAAACCTTAATCCTTTATTATTTGGAGATAATACTACTTTGGAGACGATGAAAAAGTCTTTAAAATTTATCTCTGTTGTTGAGTTTTATGTTTTTCGTTTTTGCCAACACCATAAAAACAGACAAACAAACATGAATAAATGATGATTTGTTTCTAAGTATGAGTTCCCTTGGCCAGAGCTGTGGATGGGTTCAGGAGGGCTAGGCATAGGCATTGTAATGCACAGGGACTTGCTGCCTACTTTTCAACACATTCTTTTCTGCAGACATTCCTTTTGTCCTTACTCTGTTTGTCACCTATGGCCCATTTTATAAGATTTCTATCAAAATAGCCTTAATTAGCAAAAATAATTAAATTGTTTATTATAGTCTTTCCAGAGATAAATTGGCAATTGGAAATATTTTCCAGTTCCTTCAGTAAGAAGACTATACAGAGCAAGTCTAAAGAGATTTATTTCCAGTCACCATGAAGTGTATCTATCACTTAAGTTATGCAGACACAGGGATGAAATGCCTACCGACTCATTGAAGTAGTGTATACTTGACTTTTAAATTTATCCACCTTTAATCATAAGACCTGGAGAAATAACCTATACCATGTTTTTTTATTAGCATTGTTATTTTGGATTTAAGAGTTTTACTTTCTATATCTGGGTGTTCTACCTCCCTCCTTCCCATTTCTCTTACTGGATCACTTGCATCTTGCTATTTACCTTAACTTTCCTCCCACCTTGTGCATTTGCCCCACTTCCCCTCCCTAAAGACTTCTCTTTTTCCCATTTTCCTATTCGGATCACATGTGCCCTCCTATTACCCTCTGTTGTTCCCTCACACCCCTATCCTTGCGTTGCTCCCATTTTATTTTCCTGGTTTCTGTAGTTAGTACAGGCCATGTATTCACATTTGATGATTTAGAACTAATAGCTTCTAATAAGAGGGAATATTTGATGCCTTTTGGGGTCTGTATTTAGTTCCATCTATGTACCTGCAAAGTTCACAATTTGTTTTCCTTACAGCTCAGTAGAAGTATTGCATAGTGTTTGCGTACCACATTTTCATTATCCATTCGTGGTTGTAGGACATTGAGATTGTTTCTATTTCCTAACTGTGAATAGAGAAACAATGGACATGGCTGAGCAGGTTATCTATGGAGTATGATGTAGAGACCTTTGGGAATATGCTTGATCTTATGGTAGATTTATTTTTAGCTTTTTGAGAATTCTCCATACTGATTTCCATATTGAGATTCTTCATTTGGTTTCTGGATATGATATGTGGTAGGGAATCTAACGTCATTGTTTGCATGTTGAAATCCTACTGTCTTAGTATTACTCTTTCCTCCCGCACACCCTTTGTTTTTCTGATTGAAGCATCTCTTTAACATACCCGGATCTCTTTTGCATACTCAGCATTTGAAAACAGTAGTTAAAAGGGTTTACAAATGATCCTTGTTTGTTTTGTTTTAAGACTAGGTTTCAGGGCAGGCTGGCTTTGAACTCCTGATTCTAGTGCCTCTACTTTCCAAGTACTCGGGTTATAGGAATGCACCACTACACTCAGCTTTTAATGCAATTTTTCCATGTGAAAATTAATGGTTACTTCCTGATATTAGCATAAAAGTGAAAAAAGAGAAAAAAATTAGTATAGTACATTTCTAGTTAAAGTTTTAAAGGTTTACTTATTTTATGTGCATGAGTGTTTTGCTTGTCTGTTTGTATGTGCACTTTGTATATCCTATGGATGATTATGAATCATCATGTGGGCAGTAGGAGCTGAACTGGGTCCTCTGAAAGAACAAATGCTCTGAACCACTGAACCATTTCCCTAGCTTCTTGAATTTATTTTTATTTAGCATACAAAATAGGTTTTTATTAGAACATTGCCATGCATGTATGTCATAGTACCTATCTCTGTTTGCACCTTCCCCATTACCCTCATGAGGTGGTTTGAATGACAGTGGTCCTCATATACTCTGTGTTTGAATACTTGCTCCTCGGTTGGTGGGACTGTTTAGCAAAGATTAGGAGGGGTGTCCTTTTGCTATAGGAAATGTGTTACTGGGGGTGGGCCTTGAGGTTTCAAAAGACTTGTATCCTGTCTCCTGTTTGCCCTTTGAGATGTGAGGCCCCCAGCTGTTCCTGCTGAAAGCCTTTGGTCCTTCATCATGGATTCTAACCCTTTGGAACTGTAAGTTCAAATAAACACTTTATTCTCATCAGTTGCTTCAGGGTGGATTGTGTGTTTGTGTGTGTGTGTGTGTGTGTGTGTGTGTGTGTGTGTGTGTGTGTATGTGTTTTATCACAGCAATAGAAAAGTAACTAAGACACCTCTTTTATCTCCCATTCCCTTTCCACTGTTCCCTTTCCTCTTTCCAAACAGTGTTTCTCCTGCTTTTATATCATATGTGTTTGTGTGTGTGAAGTCAAATTTAGTTTCCACATTTAAGAGTATGGGACATTTCTTTTCTCTTGTTACTCTCTTGCTCTCTCTCTCTTTACCTCCAAGTTTTGGACCTACTCCTTTCTCCACATAGACCCCCTAATACGTGTTTGTCTGTGTGTGTGTTTAAATCTATATTCTGCACACGGGAGAAAACACAGTATTTGTTTTTCTAAGTCACTGTTAAAAGCATCATTTCTGATTTTAAAAATCATTTCACTTATTGTGTATATATAGTGTGTGTATATGGGAAAGGGGAGAGGGGAGGAGAGGAGAGGACATGCTATAGCATGTGCAGGTGTGGAGGTCAGAGGACAGTTGTGTGGGATTGTGTGTTCGGGGGATTGAACACAGATCTGAAGGCTTGTTCAGAAAGTACCTTTGTCTGCCGAATCATCTCATGGCCCAGCACTCTTTCTTCAAGATAATGTTCTTTCTCCATTGAATGGACTTAGTACCATTGTGAATGTCAGTCTATTAATTATACACATAGGGCCTATTTCTATACTATGAATTCTATTCCATTTTTGTATATGTCTATCATTACGTGTGTTTGATTTGTAGCCTTATAAATTTTAAAAATGAGCCAGGCGGTGGTGGCGCACGCCTTTAATCCCAGCACTTGGGAGGCAGAGGCAGGCGGATCTTTGTGAGTTCGAGGCCAGCCTGGTCTACAAAGCGAGTCCAGGACAGCCAGAGATATTCAGAGAAACCCTGTCTCGAAAAACCAAAATAAATAAATAAATAAATAAATAAATAAATTTTAAAAATGGAATGGCTTTGGGTGTAGGGGAGTTGGTAGAACATTTGCCTAGCGTAGCTGAAAGCTCTGGGTTTGATCCCCAGTACTGCGTAAAATAGACTTAGTATGATGCATGATGCCTGTAATTCTAGTACTTGGGAGGTGGAACCAAGATCAGAAGTTTAGAAGTTCAATGTCATCCTTAGTGACATTGTAAAATTGAGACTAGTTTAGGATATATGTCTTCTAATTTTGTTCTTTTGTTGTTGTTTTGGGTTTTTTTTTTTTTCTTCTCCAAGATTATTTTAGTTTCTTGGGGTTTCTTGAAGTTCCACATGAAATGTAACATGGGCTTTCTCATTTCTGTGAAAAGACTGCTGGTTGAGATTACATTGATTCTGTAGATTACTCTCAGTAGTCTTTCCTCCTGTAACCCAGGGTAGCCTCCATCTTACTGTAGCTGGGAAAACCTTTAGCTTCTGGTCCACCAGCCTCCACCCCAGAAGCCGTGAGTTGCAGTCTTGTTACCAAGATGGTAAAGGAAGCCAAGGCTTTGTGTATATGTGTAAGCGCTCTGCCAGCTGAGCTACGTTTTTACGTTTGTGTTTTCTTTCAGCTCTGGAGTCTAGATAGTTATTGCTGATATATAGAAAGAAACTGAGTCATGTTAGAAAATTTACCAGCAAAATTGTCGGGAATTAACTTAACAAAAATTGCCCACTGAAAATTATAAAACAGTGGAGCTGCAGGGTTTATGGACTAGCTTCTGTTCTTTAGTAGGGTAGAATTCATGGGCATCAGTGCAGCAGATGAGAGAGGGCTGAAGGAACAACCATTCTGTTGGTAATGTTTTAAAGGTTTACTTATGTGTCAGTGAGGAAGGGCAATCTCTTAGACATGATATTGGACTGATAGGGTACTGCCAATCAGTGAGCCTAATTTTCCTTTTTTTGAAAAATGTTTGTTTTATTATTATTACTGTATGTACATAATTTTGTGTGTGTGTCACATGTGTGCATTCAAACTAAAGCTAATAGAGTAAAGCCCAGTGTAGTTTATATTTCCAGCCATGAGACATTTGAATATTTCTTTAGATTTGTATTGTAGCTCATGTGGCAGCTAGCACTTTGAGACAAGGTTTCTCTGGGTAACAACTCTGACTGTCCTGGACTCAATTTGTAGACCAAGCTGGCCTCCAAATCACAAGGATCTAACTGCCTCTAACTTCTAAAAGCTAGTAGTAAAGGCGTGGGCCACTACACCTGGCAATTATAGACAGCTGTGAACTGCCATGTGGGTGCTGGGATTTGAACCCTGGTCCTTTGGAAGAAAAGCCATTGCTCTTAACCGATGAGTCATCTCTCCTGCCCCTATTGAAAATATTCTTGAACAGAGAGTAAATTCCACAAATTATATGATTTAAAAGTACGTATTTTTATGTGGTTGTAAGCCTAGTCTTTAATGACTGAGCCATCTCTCTAGCTCTAAACGTGGCTAATTTTGACTTAATTAAAACAAAAAAAAAGTTTTCTCAGTAAAATAAATTGTTAAGTCTTGTCAGCTGGCAGAGCGCATGCACATATCTAGTTCATTTGTCCTTTTGTCAGGTCTCCTTGAATGAATCTTAGCAATGTTCTATAGTTTTTAGTGGGCAATTTTTGTTAAATTAATTCCCGACAATATTGCTGGTAAATTTTCTAACATGATTCAGTTTGTTTCTCTGTATCAGAAATAACTGTCTATATTCTGGAACTAAAAGAAAATACAAACGTAAAAATGTAGCTCAGCTGGCAGAGCGCTTATACATACATGTATTGCACAGGCCTGTAATCTCAGGTACTGTAGAGTCTGAGGCAGGAATATCGAATGCCAAGGCCAGTTTGAGCAATTTAGTAGGATTTTTATTTCAAAATGAAAAGTAAACAAAGGTCTAGGGACATGGCTAATTGTTGGAGTTAGCATCTGAGGGGCCCCATATTTAAACACCTTCATTATCCTAAAACTAAGTGAAAGGGGGAAGATAAAAGAAAGAAAAGGAAGAAAGGTAAATTAAGAATATGCATAGAAAGTGTTAGTGCATTCCTGTAATCCTAGCACTCAGAGGGAGAGGGAGTGAGGCAAAGAGTATTGTTGTCAATTCAAGGTCAGCTTTGGCTACATAATGAATTTCACACCACTCCTCCAAAAAAAAGTAGGAAAATGGTGGCTCATGATTTGAGCTTTTTGGTGGTGAGAGCAGACTTAGGAGTTTAAGACCTTCCACAGCTTCATAATGAATTTTGAGGCCATACTGACTTTCATGATACCCTGTCTCAAAACAACAACTGACTAGATGTAGTGGCACATACTTGTAATCTTAGCACTAGGACGGCAGAAATAAGTGGAAGTTCTTTGGGCTTGATGGCCTGCCAGTCCAGCAGACTCAGAATCAGTGAGAAAAAGGTGTAGAGCCATTAAGGAAGACATGCCCAATGTTGACCAGTGGTTTCAACACATATGTACCCTGTGTATGCACACAAAACCCAAACCCCAAAATCAAAAATAAAACAAGAACAATCTGGAGGAGAATATTTGAACACTTTGGCAAAGAAGGCATTCAGATTTCAACTACATAAATTGAAAAAAATGGAAGTTACTATATTGAGAGATAGTGAATTGGAGACAAGTCTGGGATACTTACGACCTTGTCTTAAACAAACAAACAAACAATCATTGCTTAACTTTATACATTGTAGTTTCTCCCCTTAGTAAAGCTTAATAAGAGACTGATATTTTTAATTTATTAAAACACGTTTCTTTAAGTCATAGAAAGATTAGATTGAATAATTGATTTATTTTGTTGAGCTTTCATAAATAATGTCACTTTGATATGGAAGGCAAAAGATCATCAACAAGCAGATAGATTGATAAATCCCCTATTAATAGAAGAAAAAAAAACTAAGTTAAAAAAGTAGTAGGCCGTCCATTAAACAAGATTGTTTAGGGGTAAAGGTGTTTGCCCATAAGCCTGATGACCTAAATTTGATCCTTGAAATCCAAATGGTGTAAGGAGAGAAGTACCCCTGGGTGAAGAAAATGAGGATATGACTGTTTCTAGGTATGGGATAAGGAGAAGGTTTTTATTGTAGATATGAGGGAGAGCACAGCAAAAAACATATAAGTCCAGAATATCTGGGCCATGAGAGGAGAGGGGGAGAGAGAGAATGAGAGGAGAAGAAAAGAGAGAGAAGGGCTAAAAACATGTCTATCCAATGTATATATATCCAGCCCTCAACCCGTATTCACGTTTTGTCTATACTTAGAAAACAACCTAAGGAAGCTTAAATTCTTGAGCTTGTTGACTATGATAATAGCAGTGCTTTACCTGGGCTAGATTAGTAGCTTATCAGAACTCCACTGTTTAATGTTAACAACTCTGAAGTCTTAAAGTCTTAGTGTATCAGTATCATAGAGAGTTAAAGAAAACTGAAATATTTTGTATATACATTAAAATATCACTGAAGACCTTTACTATTTGCATTTATACATCATAAAACACCTTTTTAGACCCTCAGAATTTATTTAAACCTTTTTTTTTTTTTTTTTGAGACAGGGTTTCTCTGTATATCTCTGGCTGTCCTGGACTCGCTTTGTAGACCAGGCTGGCCTCGAATTCACAGAGATCCACCTGCCTCTGCCTCCCAAGTGCTAGGATTAAAGGCATGTGCCACCACGCCCAGCTAAACCTTTTTTTTTTTTTTTTTTAATCTTTTTTTTTAATAATTTATTTTTTATTTCTTCAAGTTACATCTCAAT
>CAJQZJ010021704.1:1244-12793 GCA_907164525.1 Lophiomys imhausi | reverse complement strand
GTGGCTTCTTTGAATTCCTTCATAGATTTAAGTTCTTCTTGCAGGGACTCTATCACTTTCCATAATGCAGAATTGTCAATGTTTTCATGTGTTTCTGTTGGTGTGTGGTCATCTGAATTGGATGAGCTAGGATGGTTCTGCTTTGTTGGAGTCATAATTTCTTGATTTCTATTTTTTTTTTTTGACCTTTCGCCATTGGATGCATTTAGCTGTCTGTTTTCTGTGCTTGGAACCACAGTGGATGATTTGGTGCAGGGGACAAGTTACTTGGCTATCTGTCGTTGCTTACAGGGAGATTTCAAGGTCACTGTGGTTTTAATCACCAGAGGCACTGTGATCTGGTGCAGCCTATTCCCAGGTTGTGAGTAATGGACCAGGATTGTTTCACTGCTCCCAATTCAGACTTCCCTATGTTGCACTCTGAGTTATCAGCCTGTAATGGTTCTGATGGTATGGGCCTGTTTGCCCAGGCACAGATTCTGTGGGCTTTGTTTGTCGTCCCGGAGGCTGACAGGGTCTGGCTCCACACCTAATATGTCTGGATTTTCCAGGATACAGCTATGGTCCCGATTTCTGGTTTCTCTCTAGGCTTCTCGCCACAGGGCTGGACTCTGTGCCTGATTCCCTTCCTGTCTACGCTGCCACAGGTCCCGTGGGTACCCCAAGCCCTGGATCCTCCAGCTGCCTGAGTGGACCTCTCATCCCAGCAGCTCAGCCGTGGGTGCACGTATCCCTGGCCCCGCCCACGCCTGTCTCTCTCCCCAGATGACCTGCCGTGGGTTGGCGGGGATTTGGCCCTGCCAGTCGTGCTCCCTCCCCAGCTGTGCTACCGTGAGTGTGCGGGATTCAGCCCCTCCCTCCCGCCTCTGTGTTCCCAGCTTCCCACGCTCTCTCAGAACCTCCCGCCCTCCGCTTCACGAGTGGCTGTGGACCACCCGTTGAGCCCCCTGTTTGTTCCTTGCTAAGCCTTCCACTATCACAAAAAGTTTTTTAAGTGGGTATAAGTTCATCCTGATGTGTGGGGAGCCCAATAGGCCAGCGATCTATGGCCAAGTGGACCCTGATTCTGCCTGCTGTAAGTTGGGATCGATCTTACCATGCGCCTCTCCAAATGGGAGTTCCCGAATCCCGGGTTTAGTGGCTGTGAGAGATGGGGAGAGCCTTGCCCTGGGACTTTTAACAGTCCCTTGGGAGCTGTGAGTGTTCCTGGGGGGGGGGGTCTAGCCCCTCTGGTTTTTGCACAGTGCCCAATAACTCTGTGTTTTTTATGGCTCTTTTTTCCCTGCGTTCAAAATGTGTCAGTGTAGGTAGCCGCCATCTTGGCCTGCCCCTCTTCTGGTTAACTTTTAAAACAGACACATCATTACTTTACATGAAATAATATTTATGTTAACATAAATTAGATGAAATGTATTTAATAAATATATCTCAGACACTTCTTAGTTTCTATTTTTTACGTGTATTTATTGTGTGTTTATGTGTGCATGTGCACATCTGGATGTTGCCATGGAAACAGTATAACAACTTGTGAGAGTCGGGTCTCTGCTTCCAACATGTGGATTCTGGTGTTGATCTCAGGTTGTCACATTTGATGGCAAGTGTCTACACCCTCAGTCATCTCCCCATCCTATTTCCCAGTTTTATATTCTTATTGTGGTAGACATGGTAAATTTACAAACAGAAGATCTTTGATGTCTGTAATACTCTTCCTCCTCCTTTTCCTCTCCATCCCCTCTTCCTTCCTTCTTTTTTCTGTCATTTTCCTTCCTCCCTCCCTCCCTCCCTTCCTTCCTTCCTTTCTTCCTTCCTTCCTTCCTTCCTTCCACCCATCCTTCCTTCCTTCCTTTCTGCCTTCCTTCCTTTTATCCTTCTTTTTCTTGAGATAGGATCTTTCAGTGCATTCCAAACTAGCCTCAGACTCATGTAAACCTTCTTGCATTTGGGTCCCCAGTGCTACTATAATAGGTACCTAGCAATATGTCCAACTGCCTTCAATAATTTTTTAATTCTTGATGTCCTGATCTCTTTAGAATTATTGCAAAGCTGCACAGAGAGTTTTCAACAAGCTGTCAATCATGCAAAGCAAGAATTCAAGCATTTTATACAATAAGAGGAAATTAGTATTGCTATCATATCATCAGCAAATGGAAAACTCCATCTACCCATGCCAGGCTGAGGTTCCAGGTTGGGACTCAGGGTATCATATTTTTGTCACTGCTACTGTTGGCTCTTTTTTACTTGCTGCTCTTTTTTTTCCTATTCATGTCTAAATGGATTCTAGATCATAAGAGAAGGAATTGTTGGTTTAGAGTCTACCACTGACTGACAAAAAGCGATGTGTGTGTGTGTGTGTGTGTGTGTGTGTGTGTAAGTCTAAGTGTTTTTAATGAGTGAGTGTTTATGCAATTGCCTGAATCATTTAAAATAATTTTATTCAAGCAAAAATTATCTGTGTGTTATTAATTTGGTTCATTACCAAATAGAGTTTAAAACAAGTTAAAAGCCTAAACAAATAATCCAGGTTCTGTTTAAGGAATTAGTTCTTAGGTTTTTTTTTTATTTCTATGAGAAAATTTGAAAACATTGTTTAATGGAACTCTGAGATGTCTAAAATTTGTAAAACAATTCTCACCAAATGACTCATAGAAATATATTATGATGGTCTGAAATATTTTTAGATGCCTCTAAAATATTTTAAGTGTATCTATATTAGTTTTCCCCCATAAACTAGTTAGATTGTCATATTTTGTCTTTGATTAACTGAGGCTGAAATTTGGCCTTTCTCAAAAATGAAGCCAAAATAAATTTTAGTCTTTACACTTCAAAAATATATTGAGTTTGCAAGACAAAGGAATGCTGAATATTGATTTGAAACATTTTCCTGTTTGTTTCCCTGTTGACTTTCTTATCCTCACACCTTATTATTTCCCAGGTCTGTTTGACGCAGGTACCAAGACAACCTTAGCTTGTATAAATTTATTGCTGAAGAAAAACATGACTATTCAGAACTAAGAGAAGATACAGTGCATTAAAAAGTTACACAAGAGATAACTTAGTTTCAAATACAATCGTCTTGCTAATGTTCATATTTGATTTTAAGTGTAGGTAATGCCAAATTTGTTGCCATAATTTTTCATTCCTTAAACTCTAAAATACTGTCTAAGTACAGGCATTTGGACTTGGGTGATATATCTAAGAGTTTAGATTGTTTTTCTTTTCTTGTTTATATAGGTGCTTGTACTTGATTCTATCAAATACTTAATGAGGAATTGTTGGAAATCAATGCATTTGAGGAGGAGCATGGTCTCCTGCAACTGTCACATTGCAAGTTTGACAGTTGATATTTAGCTAAGATTTTTGTTTGAAGGGCTTTATGGACATTTCTCAGAATTAATAGGAGATTTAGGTTGACTATTCTATTAATTCCTCCATAACTTCAAAATGTATTTACATAAAACTGAGATATAGACAGTAACAAGGAGAAACAACCTGCTTCAAAGCATATGATGACCTTGACGTTTCTCCAGTTTCTTAAGAACAAACCTGCAATCAACAAAGCTGATCAATTCTGTATATTTTCACTATGCACTATGTAGAAAATACTAATCTGGTATCTTTCTTTATTTTACCTCATGAGTGACAAAGGAGAGAGACAGTAAGAAAACCCAGGAGAGAAAATTGCTCTTACTATTCATCATTAAATACTGTAGAAAAATTATTTCTTAAACTTAAATTCAACTGGTGTAAAGCTCTGAAGGAATCATCCCTGGCTGGATCAAAAGTTTATCTCCCTTTCAGCCATATAGGATGATGGTGTTTCAGCCTCTAAATTACATTATACCCTGTCTTTTCTTTCAAGAAAATGTTTTATTGGTGAATTTTAGATAATATTCAATGTGGTTATGATGAAAGACCCAGTCCTTGATTACAAGAAACTTATAGTCATAGCAAGACAGCATGTAACTAGCAAGACAGCATGTAACATAGCAAGACAGCATGTAACTAGCAGTAGCTAGCAGTAAAAGACTGAGTTAAAGATGGAAGTCCAGGGAGTTATGAAGGACATAAGATTTAATCTGTATTTTTTAGGAAGGGCTGGCAATATCTAAGTGAAGGCAGGAAAGTAGAGGTAATTGCATGCAAAAAGATTGATTGAATAGAGACATGAAAGAAAGTATATATTACATGACAGGAGGATGCTCTATTGGCAGAAGGTAATACATACCATTTTCTTTCACCACTTCGGATTCTTGAACCTTTACTATAGTATTTCCAAGTTAGTCCACTGTTGCTCTATGTCATTCACGTTTATGCTACTTACAACTCTTACAAGCTTATTTCTTCCTGTCATTCATTTTCATTTAGAAGCTCTTTCCTTTCTTATTCCTGATCCCACCTTTTAATTTCATTTATAGCTCAATAGAGGTTTCTCTAACACATTGATAGATTTGTTTTATGGAAGCCCTTGAGTCCATTCATTAGATCTGGTGAAGGCAGATAAGAACCAGCAGTGGGGAGGTTGGTGGTGATTGTGATGGTAAAATACTTTCTGAGTGAAATTCTCAAATTTTAGCATATGTTCGTTTCCTCAAAACTGGGTATTTACTGGTAAAGTTTATACGGTTAATAGCATGTTTTAGATGTTCATATTATATGAAAAAAGATGTCTTAAAAAACAATTTAAAAACCACCAGATGTCATGATAAACCAAAATCTTATGATAAATATGGAAGGAAAATAAATATAATTTCACTCTTAAAAATTGAGACCTTAGCCCTCTCCAGCACTCTGGAGACACAGCAGGTAGAGATGAGCTGCACACTTCTGACACTCCCAACCCCCAGGTCCATAACCTTCCCACCTTAGTAGAGCCAACAGCAGCAGGAACATCCACACTTGCTGACACCAGGACCAGAAAGGACAGGCCCCTCCCAGCCTCTATCCAGCCCTCCAGGGACACAGCCTGAAGAGGTGAACTGCATGATGCTGGTGCCCTAACTAACCCCATAACCTTCTGACCTGAAGGGCCCCACCAGCCACAAGAAAATCCAGACTTGCTGGCACCCAGGACCAGAAAGGTTAGACCGCACCCAGACTTTTCCCAGACCATTATGGACACAGCTAGCAGAGGATCAGTGAGCCTGCAAAGTTCATCTAGGACACAACTAGAAGAGGGGCAGTGAGGCCCAAGGCTTTCTCTGCCTCCTTGAGGAATCCAGACTGCATCAGGAACATCCAGACAACAACAAGGACAACTAGATGACTAAATGCCAGTGTAAAAACACAAAGAAGAGTCAGGGGAATGTGGATTCACCAGAACCCAGGTATCCCACTACAACAAGCCCTGGACACCCTCACACACCCTAAGTAAAAGAAGATAACCTTAAATCCAATCTTATAAAGATGAGAGAGGCCGTATGAATACATCTCTTAACGAAAAACAGGAAAATACATGTAAGCAAGTGAAAGAAGTCAGTAAAACTGTCCATGAACTAAGGATGGAAATGGAGGCTAAAAGCAAAACAAAAACTGAGGGAATCGTGGAGTTATAGAACCTAAGGTAGAAAACGGGAACTACAAGCTGAACATCACCAACAGAATACAAGAGATGGAAGAAAGAATTTCAACTGTAGAAGATACAGTTGAAGAAGTCAATACATCGACCAAAGAAAACATTAAATCTAAAAAGTTCCTGACACAAAGCATCCAAGAAACCTTGGACACTATGAAAATATCAAACCTAAGGATAATAGGAATAGATGAATGGGAAGGATCCCAGCACCAAGGCCCAGAAAATATTTTCATCAAAATCATAGAAGAAAATTTCCCCGACTTAAAGAAAAAGATGCCTATAAACATACAAGAAGCTTTCAGAACAACAAATAAACTATTCCAAAAAAGGTAATCCACCTGCTACATAATAATCAAAACACTAAACGTACCGAACAAAGAAAGGATATTAGGAGCTGCAAGGGGTTTAAAAAGGTCAAGTAACATATGAAGGCAGACCTATCAGAATTACACCTGACTTCTCAACACAGATGCTAAAAGTCAGAAGGGCCTGGACATATATATTGCATACCCTAAGAGATCACAAATGTCAGCCCAGACTTTTATACCCAGCAAAACTCTTAATTACCATAGATGGAGAATACAAGATATTCCACGACAAAACCAAATTTAAACACTATCTATCTACAAATCCAACCTTTCACAAGATACTAGAAGGAAAACTCCAAACCAAGGAAGTTAACTACACCCAGGAAAACACAGGAAATAAATAACCCCATATCAGCTAAACCAAAAGAAGGGAAGCAAACATACACATACTCTACCAACACTACATCAAAATAAAATGAATTAACAATCATTGGTCATTAATATCACTCAACATCAATAGATTACATTCCCTAATAAAAAGACATAAGCTAACAGAATGGATGTGAAAACAGGATCCATCATTTTGCTGCTTACAAGAAATATACCTCAACAACAAAGTTAGACATTATCTCAGAGTAAAGAGCTGAAAAAGGGTTTTCCAAGCAAATGGACCCAAGAAGCAAGCTGGAGTGCCCATTTTATTATCTAATAAAATAGACTTTCAAACAAAATCAATCAAAAGAGATGAGGAAAGACATTTTGTACTTATCAAAGGAATAATACACCAAGAAGACACTTAACTCTGAACATTTTTGGCCCAAATGCAAAGGTGCCCTCATTTGTAAAAGAAACATTACTAAAATTCAAATTCCACCTTGAACCCCAGACATTAATAGCAAGAGATTTCAAAACACTACTCTCATCAATGGACAGATTAACAAGACAGAAACTAAAGAGAGAAATAATGAAACTAACAGAGGTCATGAATCTAATGGACCTAACAGATATCTACAGAACATTTCACCCAAACACAAAAGAATATACTTTCTTCTCAGCACCTCACAGAATCTTCTCCATAACTCACCATATACTTGGACACAAAGGAAGCCTCAAGTGATACAAAAAAATTGAAATAACACCTTGTATCTTATCAGACCACCATGGCTTAAAGCTGGATTTCAACAATAAGAGAAACAACAGAAAGCCTGTAAACTCATGGAAACTGAGGGGAATAAAGAAATTAAAAACTTCCTAAAATTCAATGAAAATGATGGCACAACATGTCCATACTTATGTGCACAATGAAATCAGTGCTAAGAGGAAAGTTCATAGCATTCAGTACCTTCAAAAAGAAATTGGAGAGTTCTCATACTAGCAATTTAAAAACACACCTAAAAGCTCTAGCACAAGAAGAAACAAACATAACCAAGAGGGGTAGACAGCAGGCCTGAAATCAATAATAATAAAAAAAATAACAGAGAAAGAAATACAAAGAATCATTGAAACCAAGAGCTGGTTCTTTGAGAAAATCAACAAAATAGACAAACTTTAGCCAAATTTACTAAAAGGCAGAGAGACACTATCCAAATTAACAAAATTATAAATGAAAAGGGGGGGTATAACAACAGACACTGAGGAGATTCAAAGAGTCATTAGTTCTTACTTCAAAAGCCTGTGTTCCACTAAATTCGAAACATTTCTTGAAATATTTCATTTACCAAAGTTAAATTAAGATCGGGTGAACAATTTAAACTGTCCTATAATCCCTAAGGAAATAGAAATAGTCATAAAAAGTCTTCCAACTAAAAAAACCCAGGCCAGATAGTTTCAGCACAGAATTCTACCAGACTTTTGAAGAAGTAATTCCAATACTCCTTGAACTATTCTACAAAATAGAAACAGAAGGAACATTGCCAAACTTTCTATGAAGCCCCAGTCACCCTGATACATAAATCACACAAAGACTCAACAAAGAAAGAGAATTTCAAAATTATTTTCCTTATGGATATCAATGCACAAATACTCAATAGCATACTTGCACACAGAATTGAAGAACACATCAAAAATCCAAGAACACATTCACCATGATCAAGTAGGCTTCATTCCAGGGATGCAGGAATGGTTTAGCATGTGAAAATACATCAATGTAATCCATCATTTAACCAACTGAAAGAAAAATCCACATGATCATCTCATGATATACTGGAAAAGCCTCTGATAAGATCAAACATCCTTTCATGATAAAAGTCTTGTAGAGATCAGGGGTACGAGGCCCATACCTGAACATAAAGGCAACATACAGCAAGCCGATAACAAACATCAAATGAAATGGAGAGAAAATTAAAATAGTTCCGCTAAAATCTGGGACAAGACAAAGGCTGCCCACTCTCTCCATATTTATTCAACATTGTACTTGAAGTTCTAACTAGAGCAATAAGAGAATTAAAGGAAATCAAGGAGATACATATTAGAAAGGCGAAGTCAAAGTATCCCTATTTGCAAATGATATGATAGTATACATAAGTGACCCCAAAATTTCTTCCAGAGAACTTCTACAGCTGAAAAACACCTCTAGTAATGTGGCTGGATAAAAAGTTAACTCAGAAAATCAGTACCCTCCTCTACAGAAATGATAAACAGACTGAGAAAGAAATTAGAGAAACAATATCCTTCACAATAGCCACAAACAACATAAAATATCTTGGTGTAACTCTACCCAAGCATGTGAAAGATGTGTATAAGAAAAACTTCAAGTCTTTTAAAAGAAAGAAATTGAAGAAGATATCAGAAGATGGAAAGATCTTTCATGTTCATGCATTGATAGGATTAACAGCAAAAATAGCCATCTTACCAAAAGCAATCTACAAGTTGAATACAATCCCCACCAAAATACAAATACAATTCTTTACTGACCTTGAATGAACAATCTTCAACTTCACATAGAAAAGCAAAAAAACCCCAAATAACTAAAACAATCCTCTACAATAAAAGAATGACATTGCCATTCCTGACTTCAAGTTGTACTACAGAGCAATTGTAATAAAAACAGCATGGTACTGGCATAGAAATAGATTGATTGATCAATGGATTTGAATTGAAAACCCAGAAAAAAACCCACACACCTACAGTCAGTTGAATTTTGGCAAAGAAATCAAAACCATACAATGGAAAAAAAAGAAAGCAGCTTCAACAAATGGTGTTGGTCTAATTGGATGTCTGCATGTAGAAAAATACAAATAGATTCATATTCATCTCCCTGCACAAAACTCAAGTTCAAGTAGATCAAAGACCTAAACTAAAACCAGATATACTTTTATCTTTTGTTTATCTATTATTTCTATATATCTATTAGTATTATCTATAGTATATCTGTTAGTATTATCTATGGTAAATCTATTAGAAGAAAAAGTGGTGAACAGCCTTGAACTCATTGGCACAAGTGACAACTTCCTGAACAAAACACCAATAGCTCAGGCTCTAAGATCAACAATCAATAAATGGGACCTCATGAAACTGAAAAGCTTCTGTAAGGCAAAAGACACTGTCATTTGAACAAAATGATAGCCTACTGCTTAGGAAAAGATCTTAACTAACCCTATATCTGATAGAGAGCTAATATCCAAAATATATAGAGAACTCAAAATAAATAAATAAATAAAGACCAACAACCTAAATAACCAAATTTAAAAAATGGGTACAGAACTAAACCAAGAATTCTCAACAGAAAAATCACCAATGGCTGAGAAATACTTTAAAAAATACTCAATATCCTTAGTCATCAGGGAAATGCAACTCAAAATGGCTCTAAGATTTCCTCTCACACCCATAAGAATGGCTAAGATCAAAAACTCAAGGGACAGCACATGCTGGTGAGGATATGGAGAAAGGAGAATATGAAATATGCCAATATATATGTGCTATGGAATAAGTAAGCTTAGTTAAATTATATTTATATTATGTATCTTATAAAACAAGACAGAAAACTTAGGAGAAAGAAAATTCTGAAAAAGTAAGAAGGTATTTAGAAATACAAATATAATTTTATTCAGCTTCCAATAGGAAATAAAAGTGTAATACTCCTTGTGGATTGGTGAGGAATTTTTTGGGTATATGTCCAGGAGTGGTATGGCTGGGTCTTGAGGTAGAGCTATTCCAAGTTTTCTAAGATATGGTCAGACTGATTTCCATAGTGGTTGTACAAGTTTGCACTCCCAGCATCAATGTGGGAGTATTTTCTTTTCTCTGCAACCTCACCAGCATATGTAGTCTTTAGAGTTTTTGATCTTAGCCATTCTGACAGGTGTGAGATGGAATCTCAGAGTCATCTTGAGTTGCATTTCTCTGACAATTAAGGATGTTGAGCATTTCTTCAAGTGTCTCTCGGCCATGAATGGAATCGTATTGAAGACCTAGAAATAAACTCAAACACTTAATTTTTGACCAAGAAGCCAAAACCATACAATGGAAAAATGAAATCATCTTCAAAAAATGGTGCTGGTCTAACTGGATGTCAACATGTAAAAGAATGAAAATAGACCCATATTTATCCCTTTGCATGAAACTTAAGTCCAAGTGGATTAAAGACCTTAACATAAAACTGTACACAATGGGGGATCCAAGATGGCGGCGGCCGGCGCGAGGGCACGACCCCTTCTAAATCTCACCCAGCTACACAGGGACCACGGAAGATGCCTGGGCAGGATGACCCTTCCAACTCTCAGACATGCTGGGAAGCCTCTGGACCCAGGAATCGGGATAACCCATCCCCCCAAAAGGAGAAATCCCCGGTAAGTTCCAACCTAATACCCAGCCAGCAGATTCAGAAACCATGCAGAGATAATCCCCACCCTGCTGGGCACTCCCAGGTCTCACACAGATGATCCAATTATGTAGCGAAAGGTTGCGACCCTTGGAAGTGAGCGGGAGATCCCCTGCAAAGTGCCTTCAGACCACAGATCGCAGTCTGTGATGTCACTGGACAGTTTCCAAGCCACAGGAGCAGCAAGGTTACTGCAGCTGAACTACAGACTTACCCGATACAGGAACCAACCCCGGGCAAACGTTGAGATATTTGAAACAGTCGTATATCGGTCTTATGTACTAGTACAGGCCCTTCCAGTGGGGAATCAGAGCTTACTTGTAAACAGCTCTGCCACCTGAATTAATTAGGTCCCCACCTGCGAGGCGGGACTGAATGACTCACCTTATAGGGGTGGAGTAAGGCAACTCAAATCCTATACCACAGTGCCCCCTTTGGACCCAAGTCCAGAAGACAGCAAATTCCACATGGCCAGAGGCCCCAGACAAAAAAAAAAAAAAAAAAAAAAAAAAAAAAAAAGAGCGAAATGTCTCCAACAAAAGAAAACAACGCTATTCCATCCAGCCCGAACCACCACAACACCACTGAAACACATGAAAACGATGACAATTCTACAGTATGGAAAGTGATAAAGTCCCTTCAAGAAGAACTTAAAACTATGAAGGAATTCAAAGAAGCCACAATCTTACAAGTCAAAACAACGGATAACATCATTAAAGAGCTCCAAGCCAAGGTGACCCAGCTTGAACAGGAAAAGGATAAAGCAATGAAAGATCTCCAGACACAAACAAGCAAACTGGAGAAAGAAATGTACAAAATGAACACTACCATTCAAGACATGAAAATAGAA
>CAJQZJ010021702.1:4240-21850 GCA_907164525.1 Lophiomys imhausi | reverse complement strand
TTTTTTTTTTTCAAGTTTAAGGTATATCTTTTTCCCCCCAACATCTCCCCCTTTCAGTCCAACAAATAGCTCTTTTTCTTATAACAACAAATATAATACAAAACAACAAAAACAATTAGGCCACAATTATGAGAATTATAAGGCTTAGCATACATTCCCAATGTCTGGTCCATATGTATTTGGCAACTGACTTTAACATTCTATTATGCAACCATCTCCACGAGTTTAACTGTCTTTTCTTTTGGGGGGGGGAGTGGGCAGGGTCTCTCTACATAGCCCTGACTATCCTAGGACTCACTATGTAGAACAGGCTGGCCTTGAACTAGAGATCCAACCACCTCCACCTGCCAAGTGCTGGAATTAAAGGCATTTGCCACTACGCCCAACTTTGTATAAAATGTTCAACCAGAGCTGAATTGTGTTGGTTTCCATTTACAGTTTTCTAATCCTATGTGTGTCTTAGCACAATTTATGGGAACTTTTGTGAAAATTTAGTGACACTCTGTTTAAACATGAGCATTTATTTTCTGTATATGGGTGTTTTGCCTCCATCTGTATCTGTGGACCACATACATACAGTACCCATGGAGTCTAGAAGAGGACATTGGATCCCTGAGACTTGTGCCATGTGGGTGCTGGGAATTGAACCTGGATCTTCTGGAAGATAAACCAGTGCTCTTAACCACTGAGCCATCTCTCCAGCCCCTAAACACGAATATTTTAATAACTTTGAAATTTGTTTCATTAAAAGTTGAATTTTTTTTGAACAGTAAAGGGTTGCCTTTGTATTCTTGAGACTCCCCTCCTGCAGTCCCACTAAGTGCACTGGAGTCCAAGCAATTTTTTTGTTAAATGTACACAAAGCGCATTGAGAAGCATCATGTGCTCCTCAGATGTCAGATGTGAGAGCCGTTAGCTTAAAATGCACATTTGGACTTACTGGGGCAATATTACTGACAATGTCACTTCTTGATAACCAGTGACTTGCGCAGGTCAGACTACCCTCATTAGCACCTTAGAGAACTCTCAGACATTCAGTTGTAGAAATAATGTGAGAATATCATGTATCTCTTTGTATCTTGGGGAAGCCCTATAAGTGGTTCTTTATAGAAATGTCATAAAATTCTAATGGCCCTGCTTAGATTCTGCAGCCATGGCCAGGATCACTTTCCAGTGGCCGTCATCATTGGCACATTGTCCTGGTGAGGAGCAGTGGACTCTGTCTATCCTGCTTCATGGCACACAGTGTCAATGTGCTTTTCAGCAACTAGTCAGTGTATACCAAGGCAATTGGCAGATGGTCGGGAATGTTTTTATTTTGGGTAAAACTTAATTTGCTTTATATATTTGGTAGCAGTTGTCTTTCAGAAAAATCTCTGATACTCTTTTGTTTGACACTATTGACCCCATTCTATTTTAATTTGCTTTGAAATTCTTTTTATCTGTTCCTCTGTGTACTTTTGATGGTTCTAATCCTTATACTTGTTTTATAAATATGGATTATAGTGATTTAGTTTTTCCCATATAAAATGTATAAATTTGTATTTGTTTTAATATAGACAGTGATATGAACTAGATACAGATTATCCTGGTTTTTCTCCCTAGTATTTTTATAAAGAATAAGTAGATGGGTGTAGTACGTGTTATAAATTGTTGTTGTTATTTCCTTTTTTTTTTCCTTTATTTTTTATTTCTTCAAGTTACATCTCAATCGCAGTCCCCTCCCTATTCCCCCTCCAGTCCCACCCTCCCACCCTCAACCCCCCATCCTCTTCCCTTTTTTTTTTCTTTTAAGTTTAAGGTATATCTTATTTCCCCCTACAGTTTCCCCTTTCAGTCCAACAAATGGCTCTTTCTCTTATAATAATAAATGCAATACAGTACAACAGAGGTAATTAGGCCACAGTTATGAGGGTTATATGGCTTAACGTACATTCCCAATGACCAGTCCATATGTATTTGGTACCTGACTTTAACATTCTACTATCTAACCATCTCCATGAGTTTAAAGGTCTATATCTGACTCAACATTCATACTAATTGCAACACAATTTTAAAAGTATCTTCTTAGATGTATAACACTCTCTTGACTCCTAAACAGCTCAAAATTTAACTATGAGACTCTAGCTGTCTATTCTTCAACCACCTCAGAGACCTGAGAGGGATAAATATATCTGATTTTATAGGAAGTACAGGGTCTGCAGCTTCCCAAACTAAGAAATGACATACCAGTGGCTGCCTGGACAGTTCCCATTTTCTCTCCATACCTTACAGCATCGCTCTTAAGTCGTTTGGCCCCGTTTCTCTGACAGACATTGATTGTAGAGCAGGAGTTATGAAGGACTTACCTACCCTGTCTTGGCAGAGCTAGGCTGTCGACTTACCTGCTTCCAGGTTTTGTCCTTTTTGGACAGCATTCTGTCTACAGTTGGAGCAAGGGGCTTTTCCTACCAAGAGATAGGCTTGTGACTAATTCAATCATCTCCCACTGGAGATTCTTCGATGCTCATCTTCTACTTGGAGGAGAATAGGGGGTGCTGTCAGGAGTTGATATGTCTTGATATAAAAACATCTAAAGTTACGAGAACATCTTTGAACGCCATATTCTGCAGATCTCTTGAGGTTGTTATTTTCTTCAGCCTTAGTTTTGAGTGAAGTATAGATTGGTAGAACTCTAGGACAACATTCTCTAATGACACTACTTAACATGTTTTTTTCTAACATCTGTACTTTATAACATTCGTGTTTATATACATACTCCTACTTATTGGTCATTAAACCTGATTTTTGCATTCATAATTAGTCCTTGTTCAGTTTCCAGGTTTCTACTCCAGTGAATAGCTGGGTGCACAAATACTTGTGGATGTTTCTTTCCTTGGGCAAATTCTAAGTGATCTGCATTTCTTCTTGGTTTTCTCTTTTTAGTATTGTTCTTGATAAGTTGGCAATCATCTGGGAAGGAATTTAAGTTTTATACATTAACATCTAATTTGTTGGGGGAGTTACACATATTGAGTGCTTAGTATGTTCTTCCATACTAAGATCAACACCAAATGTCTTTATAGAGCACACAGTATTTTGAGTGGGCACTTGGTGCAGACTATTACAGTGAGGCCAAGGAAGTACATATAGTTAGTGGGAACTGAAGGATAGAATCACAGGGAAGCACCTTAGTGTCTGGAGAAGACTTATGTGAAGTATATTTCCTCATCAGATTAATGTACATGTGAATTGTTTCTGTTGAAGTTTTCTTAACTGAGATATAAGTTACTTGTAATAAAACATGCAGTTTTTTTGGTTAGCTTCATGCATCTTGACCATTATGTATCCTAATATAGCATAACTCCCATTTTCGTCTTTGCATAGAGTCCTCTTGTGTCCCTTTCTAGTCAGTTGGGTCACCACTCTTTCCCCAACTAAGTAACTACCTTCAGATTTCTGTCACTACACTTCAGTGTTGCTTTTTCTCAGGTATCATGTAACTATCATAGATAGTTGTATACCAGTGGTATTTCTGTGTAGATTTCTGTTTGATATTTTCTTTGGTATCATGAAAAGCTGCTATTGATGGGCAGCAGGGCAGGTTGCCAACCAAATTAAAGTCTTAGAATAAATGATGATTGAGTATTACCCAAGAGGAAACAGATCCACTTTGTATAAATTACAGCTTTGGAAAAATAGATGCTATCTCCATTTTACTTCTGAGGAACCTGAGGCTCAGCAAAGTAAGCTAATAAAGTTGATGTGTTTTAGCTGAAAGCCAGGGCTTGAGATCTGGCCTGTTTAACCTAGAGTCGTGTGTGTGTGTGTGTGTGTGTGTGTGTGTGTGTGTGTGTGTGTCTGTCTGTCTGTCTGTCTATATGTATGTATCTGTTTGTGTGTGTGTCTGTATACGTGTGTGTGTGTGTGTGTGTGTGTGTCTGTCTATATGTATGTATCTGTTTGTGTGTGTGTCTGTATACACATGTGCCCCTATGCCTATGGAGGCAGGAGATCTGTGTTAGTTGTCTTCTTCAGTGACCTATCACCTTATTTTTTGAGACAGGGTCTCTCACTGAATGGATCCGGTGTACTTGGCAAGAATAGGTAGCCAGTTCACACCAGGGATCCTCCTGTCTCTGCCTCCCTCATGGTAGCATTATAGTTACACACCAGCACTCCTGGTAGATGGGTGCTGCAGATTCAAACTGAGGGCTTTGTGCCTTTCAGCAAGCCCTTTACGACTGAGCCATCTCTCTAGCACCGCTCTGCCCTAACTATTTAGAGCTTTTTGTCTTGTTTTTGTTGTTATTGAGAAGAAACACAAAGGAAATGCTAAGCTTCTGTCTTCTCCTAACCAGGGTTTAGTTAAGTCAAGAATTAGGGTTATCAGTCCAGGAAACTACATCCGAGGTCTCCAAGTGAGGCAGAGTTCGCCAAACAAGGGAGGTGGGAAATTGCTTCACATCTGGCCTGAAATCCTCTTGGAAGTTTTTGTAACAGGACCTGAGGTAGCCCTATTCCTTCCTGCTACAAAGACCTCCAGAATTCAGAGGGCTGTGCATCAGGCCAAGATTGTGGTGATTTTGGGCTGAGGACTTCAAGGTTAGTGGTAGGGAAAGATGGAAACGCTCTCTCTTTTGCCAAGATTCTGTGCCATTTATGTTAGAATTGCGTCTCTGTGATGCTTGAGGCCTTCAGCTCTCTTTGGAAATCAGTGTGGTCGGTCCCTCATTCATCTGCACTTGGTGCATTGTTCAGCATGGTCTGGGGTAGAGGTGAGAAATAGGATATAGAAAACAAAACCAGACAACATCACAAGGCCCCACCAAATCCAAGTCAGTCATCAAGAGTCCTATATCTGGCAAAACTGAGTAGCTGGGAATGGTGGTGCCTATGTTCCAAGTCTGCGGAGGCTGAGGCAGAAGGATCACAATTTGAGGCCAACCCAGACTACTTAACAAGACCTATTTCACAAAACAAGAAGGTCACAAAGAGGTAAGGGACAAATTAGGACATTCTCAAGTTTTAAAAAGTCCAAGGAATTTGGATTACCCCAAGCCTACCCTGCAGGAGGTTCTGACAGGACTGTTAAGTTTTTAGGTGAAATGAAAGAACACTAGATAATAGATCAACCTGGATGCAGAAATATTACGTAACCAGCTTGTAACACTACTCTTTGTTTAATTTGTAACTCTACAGTTTGTTTTCTGTACAGCTTGAATTAGTGCATTTAAAGAATTTGGTGTATGTTTGGGACACACAGTATCTAAAGACATAATTTGTTGACAAAAAGCATGGAAAGAGGTACTTGCGGAGTTGCAGGCGCAAAAGTTTTTCACATTATCGAATTTTATGCAGATGCGTGTAGTACTTTGCCAAACTAATACTCTGGTGTCCATGTTTTCCTTAAGTGCACTTGGATGTTTTCTAGAAGAGGCCAAATGTTAACTCTTCAATTCGTCCAATAAAGTTGAAAGGAATATTTTATAAAATATCTTCTCTGAACACCACAGGATGAAATTAGAAATAGAAACAAAAAAACAAAAGTAAAACAAAAAATGTAACAGAATTGTGGAGAGTAAAGCACATGATTTTAAATAATCAGGTGTGGTGGTTAGAATAAGAATGGCCCCAACAGGCTCACAGATTTGAATGCTTGGTTAGATGTGGCCTTACTGGAGGAAGTCTGTCACTGGGGATGGGCTTTGAGGTTTCAGAAGCCCAAGCCAGGCCCAGTGTCTCTCTCTCCCTATTGTCTGAAGATCTGGATGTAGAACTCTCAGCTACTGCTCCAGTACCATGTCTGCCTGTGTGCCACCATGCTCCCCACCTTGATGAGAATGAACTGAACCTCTGAAACTGTAAGCGAGCCCCAATTAATGCTTTCATTTATAAGAATTGTTGTGGTCATGGTGTCTCTTCACAGCAGTAGAACACTTACTAAAACAGTATATTAAAGGAAAAATCAGAAAGTATTTAGAGACAAAATGAAAATACAGCATTAGGTCTTATGAGACACAGTGGAAGTCCTGATAAGTTGGACATTTATGGCTAGCTAGATATATTAATTTTAAAACACAGTAAAGATTTCAAGTCAACAGATAATTCTTTTTGTTTGTTTGCTTTTTGGAGACAGTCTCTCTAGTCCCGACTGTCCTGGAACTTAGCGTGTAGACTAGTCAGTCTAGCCTGAGCTCATAGAAATCCACTTGTCTCTGCTTCCTGAATAATGGGCTTAATAGGCTGCCTTATACTTTAAGAAACTACTAGATAAAGGAAAAACAGACCCAAAGCTAGCAGAACTAGGGAAACAATAACTATTAGAAGAGATAAGTGAAGTAGAGAATAGAAACAGCACTTTTTTTTAATGATAGCAACATTAACAAAGCTTTAGATAATGAACTAAGAAAGAAAGAGCTTTGAAATTAGAAGGAAAAATGGGACCATTGCTACCTATTTTAGAAGTAAAAAGGGTCATATGAGATTACGACAGTGAGCCATTGTTTGCCAACAGGTAAGATAATCTAGATGGACTGAAGGATTATTACTGAAGACTAGGTCACAAGAAGGAAAAAAAAAATCTGACTAGATCTGTAGTAGTATGCGGATGGAATCAGCAATCACATATCATCTAACACTGGAAAGCCAGGAACGTAGTGCCTTCACTGCTGAATTCTATCAAACATCTAAAGAACCCCCCTCAATTGAGTTTTTATGAAGTCAGTGTAATCTTTTTTGTTTGTTAGTTTTGTTTTTTGAGACAAGGTTTCTCTGTGTAGCCTTGGCTGTCCTGAATTTGCTTTGTAGACCAGGCTGGCCTGGAACTCAGAGATCCATCTGCCTCCTGAGGATTAAAGGCATGTGCCACTATACCTGGTGCCAGTGTGATCTTGATATCAAAGCCAGAAATAGACACAAGGAAAGAAAACTGCAGACCCAAATTCCTTCTGAACAATTATGTAAAATATCCTCAACAAAACATTGTCAAGCCAATTTCCCATCATATTATAGGGATGTAGACCACTACCAAGTGAGACTTATTCCTGAAACTTGAGCATCACTTAGCATATGTGAATAGATGTAATACAGTAACAGAATGAAGGGTCAAAATGTACACAGTCATCTCAGTTGCTACAGAAAAGGCTTTTTAATGAAATTCAAGCCCCTTTTCTAGTAAAAGTGTCCAACAAACCAAGACCAGAAGGAAACTACATCAATTTAACAAAGGCACATGAGAGAAACTCACAGTGATCAGTGTTGAAAGACTTTCTCAGTGGTGTAAGACTGGACGCTGCTTTGTAAGATCAGTGATGCCTGCTGCCACTATTTCACAGCAGTTGAGGTTAATGCCAGAGAAATTAGACAAGAAAAGCAAATAAATGAATCCATAGAAAGAGAAGCCAAAGTATGTGTTTGCCAATTACAAGATCTTACATACATAATATCATAAAGATTATACAAAAGCATTTAGAACTAATTTAATTCATCAAAGTAACAATACAAAGTCAGTTATATCTTAAATACTAACAATATCCTGTCATCCTGGTTAGTTTTTTGTCAACCTGATAGGAGCTAGAGTCACTGGGAAGAGAAAATACGGTCTCTGTATGCAGTCTCGGCTGCCCTGGAGCTCGCTATGTAGACCAGGCTGTCCTCAAACTCATAGAGATCTGCCTGCCGCTGAATGAAGTATAATACATCATTTTTTTCTTTTGTGCTTTCCTATCTTTATGAAACCCAATGTTACAAAATCTTTTGTATCTTGTCTTATAGAAGATATTCTTTTCTTTTAGGATAGCATAGAAAACATTGGGTTTCATCATATGTATCATTTGTTCGTTCTCATTCCCCTTCCTCATAGTGCCATTCTTCCCTGTGGCTGGCTCTTCAGTTCTTCCTCCTACTAACTTACCACGTGAATTCATTACCATTGCTTTAAAAAAATCTTCTTCTATTTTTTATTGTAGTAAAACTATATTTACCAAAAAAACCCAAACAAAAAAGAAAACATTTACCACCTCAAGCATTTTTAGATGGAGTGGTATGAAATACATCAGCAGTGTTGTACAGTAACCACCCCCCACCTTGGGAATCCTCTTCATCTCCCACGAAAGTGAATCTAGTCCATGAAACAGCTCCCTACTGTCTTCTCTGCAGCCCAGCTGTCCTGCCCTTGCTTCTGACTCTGACTACTCACAGTGCCTGTCTTCTTTGTGACTGGCTTAGTTTACATCATAATGTCCTCAACTTAATAAAATTCTGTAGTATATGTTATCATTTCCTTTTTAAAAATTATTATTATTATTATTTTATTTCTTCAAGTTACATCTCAATCACAATCCCCTCCCTACTCCCCTCTCTGGCCCCACCTTCCCACCCTCTTCCCCCTCAACCCCCATCCACTTCCTTTTTTTTTTTTAAGTTTGAGGTATATTTTTTTCTCCCCATCAGCTCCCCCTTTCAGTCCAACAAATGGCTCTTTCTCTACTAACAATGAATACCATCTCCAATTGGAGATTCTTTGATGCTCATCATCTACTTGGAGTAGAATAGGGGGTGCTGTCAGGAGCTGACATGTCTTGATATCAAAAAATCTTAAGTTAAGAAAACATCTTTGAATGCCATATTCTGCAGATCTCTTGAGGTTTTTGAAGACCACCTATCTGTCTCCTTATATTTGGATAAGCAAATGTTGCTTGTCTCTTAGCAACTTGATTTCTGATTAACTTAGAAAATAACTGTGATAGACTGCCTAAGAAAATGACATGCTTGAATGACTATTAGTTTGTATTTCTTATTATCCTAAACAGTTTATGACAGTTGTTAACAAAAGGCCAGACTTCACATTTCATTTTTAACTGTTACTTAGGTACAATACCTTAAAAATAGTTAACCTTAATTTTGTATCTATACAAATATCAATACCAATGTAGCCAAATATAATCTTAATTTTGTATCAATATACAAAGATCAATACCAACTTAGCCAAATATAATCTTATTTTGTATCAATATATAAAGATATTAGAGCATATTCAGTAATCTGTCCCTTTTTCTTTATCATTCCTATATTATGTCTATATCCTTTTTTTCTCAAGTCTTTTCACCCCTACATAGGAGAGAAGGAAGGATACAGAAAAGAAAAAGAGAGAAGTCCCTGGGTCTAACCTCCAAAACATATTTAACAAGACCATTTAACAGCTTGTAATATCTCCCCCTAAATAACAACAAGTATCTATAACCCATCAAATGACCAAAGGGGGGAAAATTACCCACTCCGCCTTCTGGAGGTGGGACATCACTCTCTTAAAATGACTTTCTGCTGATTTGGGATGCAGTAAACCTGTTTGGGGCCCAAATAAGAATGGAAAAATGGTTAAGCATCTTAATAGAATCATTTGATGTTCAGTCCTTTTGTGCTCAGCTATTTAAATGTCCTAAGAAGTTTGTAGACAGAAGCTGAACTTCAGGGCTTTACTGAAGTTCTGGCTCCAACAGTCTGTGGGGCTGAACAATCTTAGCGATTTTGAGTTGTTTTGGTTGTAGACTTTTGAGGAAACAGCTATTGAGAAAGTCTGCGAGGCTGGATCGTCTGGGCTACTTGTCTTCTTTGGTGTCTGATCTGTTTTCTTCTGAGGTTTCAGTTGTCCAGTTGTCCCTGGATTCCTTGGATGGATGCTTTTAATCTCCTGGAAAGATAAGAACAGAGACCTGCCCTAATCCTAACTCTGGGACACTACTTTGCTCTTGTGGTCGGACTGTTTTTCCCAGTTGGGTAGACAAGTCCATGTGCAGGCCAGATATCAGGCAGACAGGTGGGGCCACTGATCTGTGGCTGGAACCATGGGCTGGATCCGCTCATGGGCTAGATCTGCTCTGGTTGGCGCTCCTCTCCAGACGGGTAACCAAGCTGGCTAATCTCAAGGTGGTATTCCCCGGAACTGTGTGAGATGTTTTCAGTGATGACCAATCTCGGTGTTTGCCAAGGAAATTCAAACACTGTCTGTGTGTCACAGTCGGCTGTGGGACCTCACATTCACTCCACAGTGACTAATCTCATTCACCCACTACTCAGATACAGTGCTCTTTGGACAGCGCCATCTATCATTTCCTTTTAATTTCCAGCTTTAAGGCTGGAATATTCCATCATATGCACATACCACATTCTGCTTTTCTGTTCATCTGACACATGAATTGTCTTCTGTCTCTTCGTGGTTGACTCAGTGGTCAGGGGAGACATGATGGTGGCACAGCAAGCGGTCAACCTTGTTTCTCCTGGGCGGGTGCTCTTACGGGGATATTTGAGCTATTTCAAGAGCCTCAGGGTCTTTGGCCAGAAGGTGGCTGACATATGGATCTTCTTCCCCCCACCCCCCATACAGGGTTTCTCTGTGGAACAGCCTTGGCTGCCCTGGATTCTCTTTGTAAACCAGGCTGACCTTGAACTCACAGAGATGCCTGCCTCTGCTGCCCTGGGATTAAAGGCGTTTGCCACCACACCTGGCTCATATGACTCTCTTTTTTTTTTTTTTTTTTTTGTGGTTGTGGGTGCCTCTCAGCACTGGCTTCCTGGCTTTTAGAGCCTTTGCTTAGGCTCTGGCCATTGGAGGGCAGGAACTCCCTTCTTTACTTTCACCGCCAACTTGGCAAAAAGCTAGAATTTGATTTAGATAATTTAGTTCTATTTCTCTGCCCCATATTTATCACAATAAACTACATCATTGTCATTTTAAATTTTTTATAAGCATTCAGGCTTCAAATTTTTATTTAGATTATTTAATGATATACCAAATGAACTCCAAATGGAATAACTGTATGCCAAATACTTTGTCTCCTAGAAAAATTAGGATTAGAAGAAAATGCTTACTTGAACCCTGAGGTTCTTGAACCCTGAGGCAGTAAAGGAAAACTTTAAGGAATTTTTATGACCACATTTTAAAAAGTGACAAATATTTATAACAAATAAGAAAGGCAAAAAGCTAATAATATCTTTATGATAGGAAGAGTTAGCATCTGCTATAGGAATGAAGGAACTGAATGTAGAATTCATGAACAGATTCAAGTAACTATGAGAATTTACTATGTGATAACGACACACTTTAACGTCTGTGGGATAAGAGTAGAATATTCAGTGTGTACTAAGTGGTTGGCCAAACATTAAGCCTTAAGTTCTGCTCGAGCCATAAACCATAATAATTAGTTCAGATGGACAAAATACTTAAATTGGAATTCTAAACAGAATGGTATTGTATGTAAGTGTGGACTTGGGAATTAGGCAGCATGGGTTTGTCTCCCACCTGTCTGTAAGTCACTGGCTGTGTGACCTTGGGCAGCTTAATTAACCACTTAATGCCTCAGTTTTCTAAGATAGGGATGAAGCAGCATCTCCTCACAGGAGTGCTCTGAGGATTAAATTAGTGAATACATGTAATGGGTGTGGCCTGGTGCGTGCAAGTTCATTTAAAACTAGTTGTCATCATCATCATCATCCAACAGGTAACACTGTGAAAGTATCACAGGAAAATGTGATAGATATTTTTATGAGCTCGGGGCTGGAGGAAACACATATAATTATGAAATTATAAAATATCAGGAGATTTGATGTTTAAAACTGCATGTGGGGAAATACTTCTGAACAGTGAGTGAAGTATGAGGTCACCAGCCATAGGAAGGACAGGCTATGAGGGTGACATTATTTTGTTGCTCCCTGCACTAAAACCTGGCCTGGCCAGGTGAGTGCCCAGGAAGAGCTTATTTGAACATTTTGCACGTTGTCTTGGGTCTCCTTAGAGTTGCTCTATGAGTTTTCTTTGTGTTGCTGTCACAACTTTCCACAAACTTGATGCCTTATGTAGAAGTTTATTCTTTTTGTTCAGCTTTGGAGTCCAGAAATCCAAAATCAAAGTGTTAATTTGTCTTTCTAGTTTCTAGTGGTCCTAGACCTTCCTTCTCCTGTGATATCGAGGCTCCAAACTGAAGTCCATATTTCTTTCCTTCTTTGAGTGTCTGCATTCTCTCCTTTTACAAGGAAGAAGTCAATGGAATGACCTCCAGTCCTAGTCACAGGAGTTAGGGACCACATTGGTCCAGTATGACCTCATCTTAACTAATTATAATGACAAGGACCCTATTTTCCAAGAACAGTCATGTTCTGAGGCCCACGGTGGACATGAATTTGGGAAAGTTGTTCGTCTTATCACATTGTTTTACTCCCTTTCATGGAGAACACACCTGTGAGCCTGGCTGTGAGAGTGTGGTGCACATCACGGATGTCTCAAGGCAGATCCAACACCTCACCGGGAGACGGTGCAAGCAATAGAGGCACATGGTACCTTGAGGAGAAGCCAGAGGACCCTCAGCTAGCAATTTCCTTGAGCTGACACAGTCAAAGGTTTGGATGCCTAGGAAAACAGAGAGATTCTAAGGTAGGAGGAGGGTGTCATCAGTGGAGAACTGTGTGCTAGACCTACCTGAGTGCAGTCCCCACCACTTCAGGAAAACAGGAATTGATAGAAAGATGATAGGTGGGGCCAGCAAGATGACTTTATGGGTAAAGGTGCCTGCCAGTGAGGCTAACAACCTGAATTCATTCCCTGGAACCCACAGCATATGCACACCTATTTTAAAATAAAATAAGCGGTATGTAGTTAGTCGTATGTAATATTGAGAGACAACACTCAAACACTAGGCCATGAAGAACAAATTGGAATTTCTAAAGAAGGCCTACTGTTAGGCTTTAGGAGATTGTGAAATTAAATACCAAGATAAAAATTGTGTATATGGGCACATACATACATAATCCAGAGATCCAGAAAGGTATCCAGACCCACAAAGAGTGTTCACAGACTGAAGAACTCTTCAGTGTAGATTATTAGACTTAGTCTCAGAGAAAAGGACAAGTAGACCCCACTTTATAATCACCAGGGAGTAAATTTATTTCTTTTAAGTCTATCATGGTAAAAACAGGAAAATATCACTGGACACATTTACCTCTTGTGCTAGGGTTTGAAACTTAGCATTGTTTTCCTAAAGTGTGGGTGAGTAACTTAGCCATAGAAACAAGCCAAAGCCCTTACTCCCCTCTTTGCCAGTTCCTCTCTGCCCCTTATGGCCAGCTCCTAGTGAGGGGCATTGTCCTGAGGCCTTGGGAGCTCTTGGCATTTAGTTCTATCTTTTCATCCTGAAGGGGCAGCTGACAGATGTGCGTGCAGATGCCTGGCCATTAGCTGCCAGCCCCATTGAACTGCTGATCACCGCTTCTTCCTTGGACATTGTCTTCACTGGTTCTGAGTTTTTTGCTTCTTACCTTATTGCAGCCCCTTTCTCAGTCCCTCACATTTCCTTCTCTATGAGAGTGCCCCCAAGTTTAGTCCCCTAATTACTTTTCTTCCTTGTAGTAAGGCTCCCCGGGGGGTCCTGTTTATTCCTTTAGTTTCTCTCCTACCCCAGTGAAGTAGATATTTCTGAGCCTGACCCTTGAACTCTCTTCCTCACAGGTTCAGTTCATCTTGTGTTGCGTGCTCTTGTCAGGTGTCCTGGCTTGTTCCGAGGTGGCTCATGCTTCCCTCAAAACTCTGGCAGTTTGCCTGATTATGTGCAATGGTGCGAGAGGCTAACATCGAAGACTGAACCGGAGCCCTTGCTGGTGAACTGGGCATAGGGGTGCTCACCCCTTGATTGCCCTGTCCTACCCATAGCTGACTGGTTCCTAGCACCCAATGCTGCCAGGCATATACTTTCTGCCTCCGTCATCTGAGTGGTCAGTTTACCCTAGCGTCTGGAAGATCCTTGAGGGAACAGGAACCAGGCTGCCTGAGCCTGGTGCCCTGGTTGCCTCCTTCCCCACAGCTAGGACCCTGCTCTGGTGTGCTCACATGGACCCTGGCTTGCACTGAGCTCACCCTGCTCTGAGTTTGGGCCATGGTGATGGCACATGGCATGTAGGTAGCGGGTGAAAGAAAAATGGGCACAATTCATTCGCTTTCTTGCCATCTCCGAACCCTGACACCTCTCCTCTTCCTCCCTGGCTGCTTAAGTTCATTGGAGGTTCTTTGTGTTAGTTACCTTCAGAGTCCAGCAACTGTCTGCTTTTCCAAATGGTGTGTGGGCCTGGGACCCAGAGGACCTAGCCACATATGTTAGTTTATAATGAACAATAAAACTGTTCCTCACTGGGGAAAAACGGGGTCAGTATATATTAAGAAAAAAAATGTTAATTTCTTGGAAAGGAAATATATTTAACTCACAAACATTTGAAAAAGTTTGAGGCAATGGTGAAGTTTATGTTCAGTGATACTAAAAAATACCTTTTATAGAACACATTTTCAGAGATTTAAAAGCCTTCATCCAGAACTGGTGGAAGGGGTAAAATAAGTATCTGTGTACTCCTGATGGGCATCTAACCTAACTGCGCCCTTTTGGAGTATATCTAACTCACCGGGGTCCTAAAGTGTTTATTCCCTTTGACTCCACGATTTTGTTCTTGAAATTTTAATCCAAGGGAAGCTTCAGAATGAGAGAAATCTTTAGATACAGAGACCTGTACTTGTTATTATTTATGCTTCTGCTACCAACAACGGACCACACATAGAAGCAGCCTGCCTGAGCACAGAGCTGTCCAATAGGCTGTGATCCACAGGCCCAGGGGAATAGTTAGAATCTGAAAAAATCATATGAAAAAAAAGAGAGAACAATTTGATATCATAATGTTAAATGTTAAAGGAAAGATAATATAGTTTATATAGTGTATTATAAAGCTTACAGTACAGATTAGTAGGCTTGTATTCAGCCAATTGACAAATGGGAATTTTGTTTTCTCTTGTTTTATATTAGCTCTAATGTCTTAGGAGAAATTTTAATTAAAATAACTTAGAAAACAAAAATCTGTCTCTTTGGTTGATTCTAGATTTAGCAAGGAACAGTGAAATGATAAAGGTTTCTAGCTTATATATTTCACGAAAGTGAAAGACTCAGGATCACAGAAGTAGGAGCTATGCTTCTTGATTGATATGGTCAATATTTGAGAGCAGGGTTCAAATCCACACGTCTCACCATGTGTATGACCTTAGACAGGTTCCAGTTTCTTAATTTGCAGAGTGCACACAGCTCAGCACACATCGCTGGCTGGATTGAATGTTAGCTGAGATGACTCAGGGCTAAAGTACCTGAGGTCCTGAGTTCTGTCCCAAGTGACCACAGAAAAACTAGGCATGGAGGCACATGTCTGTAACTGTGGCGCCGCAGGATGGCGGTAGAGATGGGCAGATCCCAAGAGATTGCCAGCTGTCAGTCTAACTGAAACAACAGTAAGATATCTTTAAAAAACAAACAAATAAGCAGAAAAAGCCAGGTGTGTTGGTGTGTACAAAGGCTAGCAGGACTCTGTGAGGGCTCGAGGCCAGCCTGGTCTAGATAGCAAAGTTCCAGGTCAGTCAGAATTACTCTGTGTCTAAAACAAACACAATTAATTAATAAAGATGGAGTGCAATAGAAGAAGGTATCTGAGGTTCATCTCTGACCATCACACACATATCCATGGATATGGACTCTCCCCCCTCCACCACCCCATCCCCACCAACTTGACAAGTCACTTGCCCTTGCTGGGTGACCTTAACAATTACTTCTGCAAGCTTCATTTGGCTTTTTTTTTTCTTTTTAGGTCCTTTAGTTTGTAAAGTATCAGTAGCAAATCACTTTCTTCCACGTTATTGGGGAGAATTTAATGAAGTCGAGCCGAAACCTTGGTGTACATAGGAATGCAGAAATGGAGAGGAGTGTGGAAGGCTGATACCAGGATTCTGTTTTTCCACAGGTTTCTTTTGAAACTTAAAGAAGTAGGGAAGTGAGCAGGGGTGGGAGGGCTTCCTGGAGGTGAGTAAGCCAACAAGAGCTGAGGGTTTTGTTTCTGCCCTGACAGATTTGGTAGAAAGTCAGTGGTGACTACAGTGGCGGTAGGTTTGGCTCTGCAGTTTTCAGAGCTCCTGTGTGTAGTGATTCCTTTGAACAGTCTGGGATGTAAGTAGAGACCCTGTCCCTATTACTGCTGCTTGGCACCTCCCCGGCTCTCCCACATGTATGTGGAGGGTGACCCCTCTGCTGCTCTAGATCTAGTTGTTCTTCATTGGTGCTGGAAAACAATGCCTTGCTGTTCAAAGTGTGTCTGTAGGCCCTTGATATCAGCTACTACCTGGGAGCTTGTTAGGAGTGTAGACCCCATTCCCCTATGAGCACTTGCATACAGAGTCTGTATTTCCAGCAAGTTCCCAATGCTGGCAGCTCATGGACCACACTGAGCAGCAGAGTTCCAGAGTATTCTCAAGCTGACTCTTCAGATGATTCTGTGTGCCCTATTCAAGGAGAGGAAGATTAAGGATGTTCTTTGTATGTCTACAGGGATGCTGCCTTAAGATATATGCAGCTTAATTAAATATGGAAGAGGTTTCCTGTTATTATGTAACCTGTTGTAACCTATTCAACCTGTCAACCAGTGTTCAAAGCTCTGAGGTACAATTCTAGTACATGGTATTCCAGAAAGTTGCTAAGTGGCAGGCTGATTTGGAGTAGGGGGACGGAAAAGGGATGCTTTTTGAGTGTCACATGCCATTGCACTAGTTTATCATTTGGCATTAATCAGTGGTAGAATGATGTAACCACAGTGCAGGTGAAAGTTTATGAGTACTAACCTAGATAGAGGAAAGCTGGACGTTGAATTCAGAGGGAACATTGAGTCAAATCTGCTACACTTGGCAGAAAAGTGAGAGAAGAGAATGTAGGCTCACCCTGCTGACTCTGCAAACGTGGTTCACCTTGAGACTGCTGGAAAGAGAAGGATGTGGGACCTGTTTCCCTCTTAAAGTTATGCAGGTAGGTGCGAGATGTTGATGGAACTGCTCACTAGGTATCTCAGCAATATCCCCTGGGGTTCCAGCGGGAATCCTAGCTGAAGCTGTGTTTAAAGCTACAAGTATGGCTCCTCTCTTCAGAGAGTCCTCTAAGTGAGAAGAGAAGCTCCAGATTCAAGGCCATGACAAAGAGCCCTCCAAGGAGCCTGACAGGGAATATCAGGACAGCGTGTGAGTCTAGAGAATGGGTGGCTGGATTTTTATTGCTCTTTGAAAACATGTAACAGTGATGTCCAAGTAAGGGCATATTATTCAGTGTCTGATGGCAGAGAGGAGCCCTGGGATTCTTGTGACTGTTTGATGGCTGCTAGCTCACTGTTTTCTTCTGTGCCTTTTCAAAGGTCCTTAGAATTCTGGTCAGGGCAGTGGTTAATGGCATGCCCGACCGAAGTGGAGATGTTGCCTCCAGCCTCAAAGGCAAGCTGCAGGAGTTGTTTGGCAGAATAACTTCAAGAGTGACCAGTGATGGAGAAATTTGGAGACTATATGCCCAATTGCACGGAAATGGGCAGAGTGAAAAGCCTGGTGACAATGAAAAGGTCAGTGCTGGGCCTCTGTCCCAGGCCTCTGTCTGTCTATTCTGGGCCTCTGTCTTTGCCACTACAGGTAGAGTATGCCTGCTTTTTTGAATGAAGGATGAGATTAGTAATCTGAAACATAAAACTAATATGCTTAAATTCAGTGTGTGTGTGTGTGTGTGTGTGTGTGTGTGTGTGTGTGTGTGTGTG
>CAJQZJ010021693.1:504-13677 GCA_907164525.1 Lophiomys imhausi | reverse complement strand
GAGATGGTTAGATAGTAGAATGTTAAAGTCAGGTGCCAAATACATATTGACTGGACATTGGGAATGTATGCTAAGCCATATAACTCTTATAATTGTGGCCTATTTATTTCTGTTGTTTTGTATTGTATTTATAGTTATAAGAAAAAGAACCATTTTTTGAACTGAAAGGGAGAGCTGTTGGGGGGGAAAAGAAATACCTTAAACAAAAAAAAAAAAAAGGGAAGAGGATGGGGGTTTGAGGGGGAGGAGGGTGGAAGGGTGGGACTGGAGGGGGGAGTAGGGAGGGGGTTGTGATTGAGATGTAACTTGAAGAAATAAAAAATAAATTATTTAAAAAAAAACAAAAAAAAAGAATTGGAGTGAAAGATTATTTTGTTTATATTGTTAGAAATTTAAGATTCTGTTTATTGATGCAAGTTTAAAAAATGTTTTGTATGTAATAGAAATTATGTTTATTGATAAGAATTTAAAATCATTTTGTTTGCTTTAATGTCTTTTGTAAAAAGATGTAAATACAACTATGTATTGTGAGAAGTTTAAGGTTATTTTAACTTGCTTTAATGTATATTGATAAAAATTTAAAGTTAGTTTATGTATTGTACATGGACAATTTATTTACATTGTATATGTAGTTGTGATTGTAGATTTATTTTTTTATTTTACTAGAAGGGGGATATGCAGGAAGTTAGATAAATTAAATTAGATTTAGAAAATATTTAGTAAATATATGATAACAGTCTCTTAATTTGGGGCATGAAGATCAACTTGGTTGTGAGCGATTAGTTTATCAGCATGTGGAAAAACAAGGTTGAAGTTAGGAAAAACGGGAAAGACTTAATGGACTTAAGAAACAAAGTATCTGGCCTGGCCTTGTTTTTAGCTGCTAAGTGGGTGGAACCCAAATTAAGCTGAAACAGAGTTCCTCCTATTTAAGGACAGTGGATGGAGCCCCCGATGCTAGAGAGCTCAGAGAGTCCTGCTGAAAAAAGGGCTGGCAATCATTTGATGGCCAGATCTCCCTGAGGCAGAAAGAAGCTGGTGAGCAAAGAAAGCCTCAGAAAAACACCAAAAGGCCAAGGACTAAACCCTGTGGCTCAACTTTTGTCTAGAGGGGTTTGATCTGTCCAAACTGTGGCTGGCTTTAAGGACTCTGAGGCAGAGTGGCAGAGTTGCTGATGCGAAGGGGCTGGGGTCTTCCAGAGAGAAGAAAGCATTAAGCCTTATTTAAGGTAAGACTGTGATAGCCAACTTACCCTGATGAATCTACATCTGAGGTATTCCAGAAAAAGGACTGCTAAGTGCATTAAAGAATCTACCATAGACATTGTGTTCCTGACTACTGAGGACCTGCCCTAGAGACTGTATCCTTCTAAAAGGTTAGGAAACTAACTGTCAATAGGATTAGTGATTAGGTTAAAGGGATTGTAAGAATTTCAGGGTTAATAGTTAAGATATTATGGTATTTGTTATAAGTGAATATTATTAGTTAATAAATAAATAATTAATAATTTAAAAGTTTGGTAACAGAAGACTGTTCTTTTCTGAAGGGAAAGGGAGGAACATTTGATCCAGGAGAGAGGGAAAGTAAAAGAGGGAATGGTATGGATGGATGGATGGGAGGAAGCTGAAGTTGGAATGTATTGTATGAGAGAAGAATTTAAAAAGAGAGAGAGAAAAAAATAATTCTTAATGATGTTCTTCTATACTCATGGATGGTGCCTTGTCCAGTAGTCACAGAGAGACTATCTCCAGCATCAGACGGAAATGAGTGTAGAGACTTACAGAGAGTCTAAATTGTAGGTCTCCATCTCGTCTCTCCCTTCAGAGACCCAGTGAACATGACAGAAATGGGGGAAGAAAGACTGTAGGAATCAGAGAGGATGAAGGACACCAGAAGAACATAGCCCATTGAATCAACATGGCCTGCATGGATCTGCACCAAGTCCTCTGTGTATGTTATGACTATTAGGTGGGTGTTATTATTATATCCCTCGCAGTGGAAGTGGGTACATCTCTAACTCTTGTTTGTTCTTGAAATTCTTCCTCTTATTGGGTTGTCCTGTCCAGACTCTATATAAAGGCTTTTCCTTGCCTTATTTCCTATTGTCTTGTTCTATCTGGATGTCATCTTGTGGAGACCTTCTCTTTTCTGAATAGGAAATGGAAAGAGAGTAAATCTTGGGAAAAAGGTAGGCTGGGAGAACTAGGAGGAGTGGAGGGAGTGGAAATTGTAGTGAGGGTGTAGTGTATGAGGAAAAAAATCTATTTTCAATTAAAAAAAAAACAAACAAAAACAAAAATATACTGCCATAGAAAATGATCTGAATGTTCCCTACTTGATGACTAACATTCATGGTACCAGAAGTTGCCATCCAAGCTTCCAAAGGGAGGGGGAACCAACAGTCCTACCCATATCAATGACCAGCATGACACAATAAAGTTACAAGTGTAGTAATGGCACTGAAAACTTGGTAGGAACCAATTGTTCTCTAGTTGGACTAAAGGCATGCTTAACATGAGGGAAATCATGTCTGATGCTCGAAACCTAGCTAATAATTGGTGCTAGTGGAATCATGTTATTGGACCAGCATTAATTCAAACAATTTATTTATAAACATTTGTGCTAAGACCACTACTAGCTAAGGCCAGAGAAACTGAAGCATTCTATTTTATTAACATCCAGACATCAAGTCTTGTTAATCTCTGCTCTAAGCATTGCTTCATTTCTACTTTTCTCTACATTTGTCTATATGGAGGCTCTTTATTGAAAATGTTCAGCTCTCCCTACCTTTTCGATTTCCTGACATTCAGATTCTGCACACACATGTTTTTCTGTTTTTCTCTGCCTGTGGTTCCCCTGACTGATCCTCATGCTGTAAGGTTCATGTTTCAAATCTTTGTCAAAAATACTCTAGATTATGTACTACTATCTGTCATCTCCTGGTTTAGTGAATTTTAGTAGTTTCTTTTCATATATCAAATGGGACAGTTACAATGTTTCCTGTGCTAATATTTTGCATATTAGGAGGCAACTCCATCATTTCAGTGTAAGCATTTAACCATTCACTCTGCATTTATCACACATTTGTTCAAGGAATAAAACACTTGAACCTTGACCTAGATATATAATAACTATTGATTTAATGGGTATTGGAATTAGTGGGCAAGTGCACTATAGTTTATAAATCTTAATTTATAATAGTCTTCCATGATAATCCTGATTAAGTGGATTTTCTCAAATTCATAAACATAGCATTCAACCTGGAAACTGGTTAGAAAGGGTAATCCATATTACTGGATTACCATATTTTCTAATATGCATTTTCAAAGCAAACTGTCTTTTCATCTTTTAGTCTGCTTAAAAAAGGTTTAGTGGAACTCAAATTGTAGTGACTCTGAATCACTCTAATGATATCTGTGACAAGTAGCTGTAGATTATCTTTATATCAATAAAGTTTTTATAATGTGTTATAAGAAACCTAAGCTTAGCATCCTAGTTTCATTTCTAATAATGTAATAGTTTAATCTTAATGACAACAAAAATAAAAAACAAAGGGGTTATTTTGTATACAATTCAGGTTAAAGTCCAACATGGTGGGAAAGTTGAGGCAAGAACTTGAAGCACTTGCTACACTCAGATTCAAAAGAGAAGAGGGGTGAATACATTTATTCTTAACTATGCTCAGCTCCTCTCCATTTTAAACAATAAAGTGGGCATGATTGTAATTATAAGTCTCATAGAGATTTTATGAAAATTATAAGATAAATATTTGAAAAGTAGTAAATTCAGTATTCCTTAATAATAATGCTGATATCAATGATATGAATGATTGTGCTGCTTATGCCACAAAAGATGTAAAGATTCTTTAGCAAATATTCATAAAATTTTAATTCAATAACTCACTAATGTCTATAATATTAATGGTCCAACTCCTGATACGCATATTCTGTCTGTCTCATGTAGGCAATATATCCCCAAACTATATTTAAAAATAGTATATAATAATAAATATGTACATTTATTACATAATATATTTAATTAGTATTTATCATCACAGGTACTTAGTTATACTATATTTTATAGATAGTCAGCATTTGGAAGAAAATAGATAATCCATTCATTGGATTTCTTTTTCATTAATTGCTTGATTTGAGATTATTGTTGCTTGTTTTTAGTCTGAGTCACATTTCATTAGTTAGTATCAATGTATGATCCTGAGAGTAACGTTCTACATTTAGTAAATGAAAACAAAATTATAAATTTAGACTCTTAAGTTTGGCTTCATTCAGCACAATAATCTCTCTTACTTAGGCATTGCTTGAGCCCTTAGGACCTTTTGCCCTTGTAATGAATCTTGAGATTTTTCTCAAGGACATATTTCATTGCTCTTTGTCTTAAATACTTAATGCTAAATTTCTTGTGTTTTGTAGTAACAATATTCCCATATTTAGGCCCTGTGTTCTATAATTGCTAGCAAACATCTTCTCATAGAATTAACTCCTCCACCCTCAAAAAATGGACTCTAGAGTTCTAGAATTCCTTAGGTACTTCACATTTCTGCATTTATGAATATAGTCTCTGAGTTTTTCTTATCATGCTGTTTGGCTTTAGGAAAGTATGATTTACCCATGCTGGATCAAAAACATCATCATCATTGCAATTTTTGCCATACTTTGTGCCCTGTGGACAATGATATTTAATCATGTTTCTTTTCTAATTATGCTGTAGAATTCTTATTAATACAGATCTGTGGAAGGGATGTCATCATGTCTAAAACAGAAGCTATATGGCAGCTAACATTGGATAAGTGTGACAAATACCAGGCAGACAATTTTAAGCGCATGGTAAGGGCCTTCCACTTCTTTACAATTTACCATCTGAATTCTTTCTAAAATTATTAAGAAGATATCAGGATTTAAATATGTTCTCTGAGAAGTCATCAACCTCTTCTATTAAATAACACATTCATTAAAGAAATGTTAGACTCAAACATTAAATGACTCTGAAAACCACTAGTAAATGCATGAATATTAAAATGTAATCATGTTTATGCCATTTAATTTTTTGGCATAAACCTTTTTTTAACATGTTTTTGAGATTTAAAAAATGTTATTTAACGTGTTTGAGTGTTTGCCTAAACTTATGTTCATGAATCACATGTGAGCCTTGCCAGTGCAGGGCATACAGAAAGTGTCAGATGCCAAGAGGCTAACCTCACAGACTGTCATGAGCCACTTTGTGACCATGGGTCTGACGGAAGAGCAATCAGCATTCTGTTTCTTTGAGCCATCTCTCAGGCATACTAAGTTTTATTCTAAAATGATAATCATCTGGTGTATTTGGAAAGAGGGTATCATTAGCATTGTCGGCAACTGGCCCAATCATCTAGAAGACCATTGGGTACAAGAAGATAACCTCAAAACTTTATTTAATATTAGGTGAAATATTTTATATAACAAGCTCTTATTCAAGATTCATGAGATCTATTTACACATGTTGATGTTCTTATCCCATTATTCTTTTCCCACTGTATTTACTTAATATTTAAGAGCTGTATTTTAAGTAATATGATTTTCTTATTTTGCAATTTTTTTTCAAATCATATCTTGCATACATTTGCTATTTTACATAATAAATATTTTTTAGGGTTCATGTAGGTAACTTATCTAGAATTCATGGTTTTCTGGCAAATTATAATTCATTGATTTATATGTGAAATGATGATGTAAGACATAAAAGTTAAGATAAACTCACAACAGAGCAAACTGGTAGTGTATGGGAGGCCTCAATACTCAGGCATGAGAGGAGTATTTTTAAATGCTTTCTTGAAGGAAATGAGAACACTAAAAGTTAAAGCTTGGAAAAACAAACTGCAGAGATTAAAGGAAATACTGAGTTCAGAATGTATTGACAAAAAATGTTACAAATGTAACAAAGGAGTTACAAATAACTTATTTATTAATTTATTTCCAGTGTGGGATCATGGGCATCTACTCAGTAGCTTTTTATTTATTTATTTATTTATTTAATTTATTTTACTTTATTTTTTTGTAGTAGGCCATTGTGGAAAACAGGGCTTTTTTTTCTTAATCTTTTTTCTACTCAAGTCCCCCTTATTCCCATACAATCCTCTTAACATGATAATAATATGGACAATTGTTTGAGAGAATAATGCATGTAAACAGAGTAGTACCTAGAAAGTGTCACAGGCCATAGATTTTGTGCTATAGGGGGAAAACATACCATAAGACTGAAGAGTAATGCTTACCATGGAATGTGTTGATTCTATAGAGATAAGCAGAGGCCAGAAAATAAAATTGTGGGAGGCTATGGGTCTGCCCTTTTCCTCATAACTGTTGGCCACCTGTACACACGGTTGAGGGGAGCAGAAGATGGGGAGCAGGGTTTGGATGGCCATGAGCATTACAGATTAACAACCTGGTGTATGCTGTAGAGAGGCAGATCAATTTTATTGGGGTCAAAAAGGTTACATAGAACTTGAAGAATGGGTGGGGGTTTCCTGGGACAATGTATATCATTAGCTGGAACTAGAAGTTCTAGGGATGCTTCATTTGCATTTGGCAGCACTGTCTTATCACATGAAAGGGAATGCAGTACCTAATTATCCTATGGGCAGCAGAGAAAGAACATTAGTAGGTAACCAGATCCAGAAATAGACCCACACACTTATGGCCACCTAATTTTTGACAAAGAAGCCAAAACGGCACAATGGAAGAAGGACAGCATCTTCAACAAATGGTGCTGGTCCAACTGGATGTCCATTTGTAAAAGAATTCCTGAAAAGAACACCAACAGCTCAGGACTTGAGATTAACAATCAATAAATGGGACCTCATGAAACTGAAAAGCTTCTGTAAGGCAAAGGACACTGTCATTCGAACAAAACGGCAGCCTACAGACTGGGAGAAAATCTTTACCAACCCCACAACTGACAGAGGGCTAATATCCAAAATCTACAAAGAACTCAAGAAATTAAATGCCAAGAAACCAAATAATCCAATCAAAAAATGGGGGACAGAGCTAAATAGAGAATTCACAAAGGAGGAATCCCTAATAGTTGAGAGACACTTGAAGAAATGCTCAACATCCTTAATCATCAGAGAAATGCAACTCAAGACGACTCTGAGATTCCATCTCACACCTGTCAGAATGGCTAGGACCAAAAACTCAAATGACAGCACAGGCTGGTGAGGGTGTGGAGAAAGGGGTACCCTACTCCATTGCTGGTGGGAGTGCAGGCTTGTGCAACCACTATGGAGGTCAGTCTGGCGATATCTTAGAAAACTTGGAATAGCTCTGCCTCAGGACCAAGCCATACCACTTCTGGGTGTACACCCAAATGCCTCTTCACGGAATCATAATGAAGTTTCCTCATCTATGTTTATAGCAGCCTTATTTGTAATAGCTAGAAACTAGAAACAACCCAGATGTCCCTCAACCGAAGAATGGGTTAAAAAACTGTGGTACATCTACACAATGAAATATTATTCACCTATCAGGAAAAATGAAATTATGCAATTTGCAGCCAAATGGATGGAGCTAGAAAAGCTCATTCTGAGTGAACTAACTCAGACTCAGAAGGACACATATAGCATCTATTCACTTATAGTAGGATTTTAGCTATATAGTAGAAGGTATCAATACTACAACTAACACACCAAAGTGAACTTGGACATAGACTTCTTATTGTTAATTTTTATTTTTTATTTATTTTTTATATATTAGTTATATTTTTTTTCTATTTTTTAGTCTTTTTTATCTATTGTATGCTTATTGATTTGTTTGTTTAGTAGTTCTCTCTCCCAGGCAATGAGACACTTTTCACTGATGGTACTGCTTCATAGATCCCCAATGAATGAAGAGGCTCTTGGCCCTCATACGACCTCTCAACTGAGATGAGGGACTGTTATATAAGGACACTCCACCCCAGAGAAATGGGATGGAAGGGTTAGGAGGTAAAGAAAAAAAATGAAATGTGATGTTTCGGCCTTTTACTACTAACTGTCATGAACTGTTTAGGATAATTAAGAAATGCAAACTAATGGTTATGCAAGCTGGTCATTCTGTTAGGTACTATGACAGCCTATTATAGTTACTTGCTAAGCTAATCAGAAATAAACCTGCTAAGAGACAAGCAACATCTGCTTACCCTAATATAAGAGATAGATTGGGCCTCTTCAAAAACCTCAAGAGATCTGCAGAATATGGCATTCAAAGATGTTTTCGTAACTTTAGATTTTTTTTATATCAAGACATATCAACTCTTGACAGCACCCCTTATTCTCCTCCAAGTAGAAGATGAGCATCGAAGAATCTCCAGTGGGAGATGATTGAATTAGTCGCAAGCCTATCTCTTGGTAGGAAAAGCCCCTTGCTCCAACTGTAGACATAATGCTGTCCAAAAAGGACAAAACCTGGAAGCAGGTAAGTCAACAGCCTAGCTCTGCCAAGACAGGGTAGGTAAGTCCTTCATAACCCCTGCTCTACAATCAATGTCTGTCAGAGAAGCGGGGCCAAACGACTGAATAGCGATGCTGTAATGTATGGAGAGTAAATGGGAACTGTCCCGGCAGCCACTGGTATGTCATTTCTTAGTTTGGGAAGCTGCAGACCCTGTACTTCCTATAAAATCAGATATATTTATCCCTCTCAGGTCTCTGAGGTGATTGAAGAACAGATAGATAAAGTCTCATAATTAAATTTTGAGTTGTTTAGGAGTCAAGAGAGTGTTATACATCTAAGAAGATACTTTTAAAATTGTGTTGCAATTAGTATGAATGTTGAATCAGATATAGAACTTTAAACTCATGGAGATGTTTAGATAGTAGAATGTTAAAGTCAGGTACCAAATACATATGGACTGGTCATTGGGAATGTACGTTAAGCCATATAACCCTCATAACTGTGGCCTAATTACCTCTGTTTTACTGTATTGTATTAGTTATTATAAGAGAAAGAGCCATTTGTTGGACTGAAAGGGGAAACTGTAGGGGGAAATAAGATATACCTTAAACTTAAAAGAAAAAAAAAGGGAAGAGGATGAGGGTTTGAGGGTGGGAGGGTGGGACTGGAGGGGGAATAGGGAGGGGACTGCGATTGAGATGTAACTTGAAGAAATAAAAAAGAAAGGAAAAAAAAAAGAAGAGATGAGAAGAAATACACCCAACTTTTCATATGATTCATATGATTTCCCTTTTATTTGCTAAATATAAATGTATTTCAAGTTACAATAAACTTATTTCTGAAAAAAAAAGAAAGAAAATCTACTGTGGAAATGCCATGCAAGTGAAATTAACTCTTTGAGGTACTCTTGGGGTGTTACTGTAATTAGAAGTCTTAAAATACTGAGCTTTGAACTTATTTATGTCAAGTGTTTCCATAAACAAAGTTGAAAAGCAAATAAAAAATAACCAAAATCTAAAAAAAAAAAAAAACTGTGTCAAAGGTCATACTCCAGATGTGGTTAGAGGCATTCCAGATATCCCAGGTGCTCACCAAATGGATTTTTATAAGGAGAAATATAAATAAATACAATAAATATAATAATGGAAAAATTAAGTGATAAGTCAATAACAAAAGTTTCAGTTTTGTGATATACAAAACATTTATAAAGAAAAAATCATCACAGAAATATTTGTAGTCATAGTCATACTTAATCCTGTATCTTTATGATCCAAGTAGGATGCTAAAAACAAAATCCTCATTATATTGAATTAATGAATAACAAATTCTTGAGAGAGTTATGAACATGCAGATATATTTTTATGAGTATGTTGATGTTATATTCTTTGAACAATAAAATACAGCATTCACCTTTAGGATAATATGCACAAAAATATTTTTGAAGTATTCCAAGAAATATATTTTAGTACCTTTATATCTGAAAAGTTTTAACTTTTTTAGTGTAACTGAATTTTCTTTCATTTTTATATGCAGTTGGATCTTTTTATCATTGTCTCCACATTTATGGGTTCATTCAGCTGTGGATTGAAAATGGTAAAATAAAACAATATATTCATTTTTTCATCCCCTAAACAATGCATAACAATCTGTAAAATATTTTTATTTTATTATGCATTGTAATAATCTAGAATTTATTTAGCTTTATAGAAGAGGATAGCCATCAGTTCAATCTGGCCATGTGTCTTTATTTTATCTGTGACATGTAAAAAATTCAATGTATTAAAATAAAACTAGTAATTATTCAACAACCAAATAGTAAAGTGGATGTCTAAGATATGTGCAAATGATGTTCTTATTTAAGAGATGTGGATAATCAAGGGTATTCATTTGGAACTGGACCATGTACCACGATTACTTTCCTGTGAATATTATAACATGGCCATACACAGGAAACTAATTTTATTTCTCTTGTCCCTAGTGATCAGTGAGTTATCTTCCATACTGTGCCTCTACTACTCATCAGAACTATGTTAGATTCAGAATTTGCTTTGCTTCTGAGTTTCAAAAATCCCTATATATTATAATTTCTCCATATAACTATGAATATAGAGGCTCGTAGTTAAACATTGACCTCATGCTACAAACTTCCAGTAATCAGGTATTCCAAAAACCAAAGAAAACACTATGTCCAAGTTTCTTCTTTTCATGAAAAAATATGGAAAGATTTGTAAGAATGTTTTCTCATTCTCTTTTAAAATAATTGTTAATTGTTCCTTTTTTTCTTTGCTTCATTCCTTCCTTTCTTTCCTTCTTTATTTTGTTTATTTGTTTTTCAAAACAGGATTTTTCTGTGAATCCCTGACTGTCCTGTAACCCATTGTGTAGACCAGGGTGTCCTCAAACTCAGAGATCTCCCTGGCGGTAAGAGTATCTTCAATAGTATATGCTATTATCGTTTGTAGAAGTAATGAAACTGCATACTGTATGAATGTAATGTTAATGGCAAATATCAAATCATTTTGGGATAATTGGATTTTATTCTGATATAACTAGGAGAAACCTAAGACCAGGTGCTGTCCAATAAACTGGGCCAACTTTCTTTAGAATCATCAGTGTGCATAGCTATCCTGAAGGTGAATGGCCTCTTTTATTGTTCAAAGAGTGTAACATCAACATACTCATAAGAATATGTATGCATGTTCATAACTCTCTAGGAATTTGTTATTTCATTGATCCAATGTCATGAGGATTTTGTTTTTAGCATACCACTTGGAACATGAAGATAGAGGATTGAGTATGACTATGACTACAAATATTTCTGTGGTGATTTCTCTAATAAATGCCTTTAAAAATGTTTATTACTTCAGGTTATATCTCTGTCACAGAGCCCAGTTTCCACCCCTCCCTCCCAAACTCTACTCCCTTTCCCTTCCACTCCTCTGGAGTGGAGTGTCCCTACATAGAAGTCCCCCGCCCCAGTTCAGCAGTCATATGAGGGCCAAGAGCCTCCTCACAATCTTGGGACCTACAAGCCAGCACCACTAGGGCAAAGTGTCTCAAAAATCATGCAGTTTGCAGCCAAATGGATGGAACTAGAAAAGCTCATCCCGAGTGAGCTAATCCAGCCTCAGAAGGATGCACGTGGCATCTATTAATTTATAATTGGATTTTAGCCATATAGTACAGGATAACCATACTACAACCAATGCGCCAAAGGGTACAGGAACATAGACTTTGTTACCTCTTAATAAATGCTTTGTATTTCACAAAAATTGAATTTTTTGTTCTTGATTTACAAGTAATTTTTCCATTATCATATTTATTTGTTCTAATTATTGGAATTTTTGGCTTATTTATAAATATCAATTTTCTCTAGTCTAATACTATCTATGATATTTAATCATTATTTTTCAATTATATATACTTGTTTAAATATTTCATACTGTAAACATAACAATTCCCCCAATCCTTCAATAATCATAAAAGTTTCTGGTGTTTAAAGACAATAAGGAAAAACTATATCTTCCTACCTACATTATGGCTGTGGACAGATGTGCTTTTAATTTCTAATCAGCAGAATATATCACATTTAATGAAGTTTGACCTAAACTCCATACACATTTTAAGCCTAATCAAACAATTTCTTTGGAAAGAGTAAACTAGGCATATGAAAAGACTAGCCCTCTAAATGATTTCTAAAATTTACATTTCTTCTTCCCTTTCTTTTTGTCCCTTCAACACTTCCCTCTCCAATTGATGTTCTCTTTTTCTTTGATTCTTAGTGTTTCATATACTTAACCATCATTTTTCAATTTTTTGGTGATACATGTGTGTGTGTGTATTGAGTGAACCCATAAATATGAGACAATGATAAATATGTATCCATATATAAGGATCTCTCTCTGTATATATATGTGTGTGTGTGTGTGTGTGTGTGTGTGTGTGTATAAAATTGCACCCATAAGCTCATATGTTTGAATTCTTAGTCATCAGTTGTTGGATGATTTATAAGAAATTGCGGCCTTACTGGAGGAGATGTATCACTGAGGGTTTTTGAGGTGATAAAAGTCCTCAAAGCCCAGTCATTGTCCCTCCCTCCTCCCCTCTCTGTGTCTTTTGCTCTCTGTCTCTGTCTCTATCATATGTTTAATGTTAAAGTTTTTTTTAATAATTTATTTTTTATTTCTTCAAGTTGCATCTCAATCACAATCCCTCCCTACTACCCCTCCAGTTCCACACTTCTACCCTCCTCCCCATCAACCCCCCATCCTCTTCCCTTTTTTTTTTTTTTTTTTTTTAGTTTAAGGTATTTCTTTTTTCCCCCCAACAGCTCTCCCTTTCAGTCCAAAAAATGGTTCTTTTTCTTATAACTATAAATACAATACAAAACAACAGAAATAAATAGGCCACGATTATAAGAGTTATATGGCTTAGCATACATTCCCAATGTCCAGTCCATATGTATTTGGCACCTGACTTTAACATTCTACTATCTAACCATCTCCATGAGTTTAAAGTTCTATATATAACTCAGCTTTCATACTAACTTGCCTCATAATTTTAAAAATATCTTCTTAGATCCAGAACACCCTCTTGATTCCTAAACAACTCAAAATTTAACTATGAGACTCTAGCTATCTATTCTTCAACCACCTCAGAGACCTGAGAGGGATAAATATATCTGATTATATAGGAAGTGCAGGGCCTGCAGCTTTCAAAACTAAAAAATGACATACCAGTGGCTGCCTG
>CAJQZJ010021688.1:0-11747 GCA_907164525.1 Lophiomys imhausi | reverse complement strand
GGGGCCAAATATGTATAAACTGGACATTGGGAAGGTATACTGGGCCATTTAACTCTCATAAATGTGGCATATTTATATCTATTGTTTTGTATAATACTTACTGTTATAAGAGAAGGAACCATCTGTTGGACTGAAAGGGGAAACTTCTGGGGGGAAGAGGGTGGAAGGGTGGGATAGGAAGGGGGAATAGGGAGGGGTTTGTTACTGAGATGTAACTTGAAGAAAAAAAAATAAAGTATTAAAAAAAAAAAGAATATTCTCCCACTCCCTTTAAGTCTCCACCTAGATGCCCCTCCATAACCATTCCTATCCCTGATGACCCGCGGATCCCCCTCCCCCACAGCCTACTACCCCCCCTCAGAGGGACCCTTCTCACTCCCAAGATGTAGACAAACCTAAATCCATTTACCCAGCGTACTCTTCCCTTGAGTTCCCGCCCCCACCCTCCTATGACCCAAACTCTCTCACTCCTGGGGAAGAGGCTTCTCTCGTAGAGGAGATCCCTCCCTACCCACAACCTGCACTTTGTGCTCCGGCTTTGTCACTCCCCTCAGAGGTGGACTCTCTCACTAAACAAGCTAAGTCCAAACCTTGTCAAGATTTACGGTCTGTTAGTGACCTCTTGCGGTCTAAACAGGAGGAGGTCACCTTGATCAAAGCCCTCCAGGAGGTTGATATGGAGCTTGCCTCCCTGTCAGGCCGCCATGCTCCGTTCTCTCCTTCACTTAAACCTAAGTATAAATCTATGTCAAAAACTCTTCAGGCTTTCTCAGTCACCCACTCCCAGTCTGCCAAGCAGCCAGGATATATGACTGCCTCTGATGAGGGACATGAGGATGTTAATTCTGGTAAGGAGGACAAGGATTTGGCCCAACCCAAAACTGATGGTTCAGAGGGGGGGGGGGGAGAGACATTGACACAACTAACACTGGCCCCACTGCCACACACCAGCATTACAAACACTTAAAGTTTAGGCATATTAAAGAACTTAAAAGGGCTGTTGCCGCCTATGGGCCAACTGCTCCTTTCACACTTTCGCTTCTAGAATCATTAAGCAATGAATGGCTTACTCCTAATGATTGGCAATTACTTACTAAGGCCAAGCTTTCCAGGGGTGATTATTTGTTATGGAAGGCTGATTATCATGACAGGTGCCAAGAATTCACTCGGCGCAATGCCACTGCTAAGGGCACTTCACAATCTTGGACTGATAAAAAACTTTTGGAATCAGCTCCCTTCGATTCCAAAGAGCGACAAGCCAAAATCCCTCCTGGCTTGCTGACCCAAATACAGCAGGCTGCCATTTGGGTGTGGCAAACACTTCCCTCTAAGGGATCAGCTTTTACCTCATCTTCTAAGATCAGACAGGGCCTCAAAGAACCTTACAATGAGTTTGTTGGTCGGCTCTTAGAAGCTGCCGAGCGACTCTTGGGTGAGATGGAGCCTGAAAATGATTTTGTCAAACAACTAGCCTTTGAAAATGCTAATGCTGCCTGTCAAACTGCTCTAGGCCCCCACCGCTAGGGAAAAACTGTTTCTGACTTTATAAAAATTTGCGCTGACGTGGACCCTATGTCTCGCAGCATTGGCCTGGCTATTGGGGCAGCACTTCGTAACCTGAGCCCAACCTCTTTACAGTCTAAACTTTGCTTTAATTGCAAACAACCTGGACATTTCTCTAGAGAATGTCCAAATCCTCATGTGGAAAGACCGCCTCCTACTGCCCTTTGCCCTATATGTAAGAGGGGAAAGCATTGGGCTGCAGAATGCCAATCCAAAACAAATGCCCAAGGCCAGCCCCTGCCTCCCAGAAATAATCAGGTTAACTTCTTGCGGGCCTGTCCCAAGGCCCCAACCACTCAGCCAAGACAAACCTTGGGACGGTTCGGTTTGTCCCTCAATCTCATCATTTCCTTCATCACCCAAGCCAACAAAATCCTGTCCCTCCTCAGGCAGGCCTGTCTCCCGGCTCCTCTGTGCCTCCCCCGGCAGTGCAGGACTGGACCTTAGTCCCTCTGCCCATACAATACTAACTCCAGAAATGGGCATTGTACCTCTGCCCACTGGGGTCACAGGCAGTCTTCCACCAGACATGTTTGGACTCATTATAGGCAGAGAATCCAGTACGCTTCAGGGGTTGATTGTGTATCTTGGGATTGTAGATAATGATTATGTGGGAGAGATCAAACTTATGGTCTGTGCCATTCAAGGTCCCCTCACACTACTCCCTGGACATAGAATATTCCAACTTATCCTTCTCCCATTATATTCTGCCACTCCATATCACATATCTCCCAGGACTTTTGATGCCCCAGGGTCCTCTGATGCTTATTGGACACAAGTTATAACTACTGACCACCCCATGCTGACTCTCTGCTTGAATAGCAGGGAGTTTAAAGGAATCCTTGATACCGGGGCTGATGCCACTATCATTGCCCAAAAGGACTGGCCTCCCTCCTGGCCCGTGAGGCCTACACTCCCTCATCTTAAAGGTATTGACCAATCTACCAACCCTTCACAGAGTACCTCTTTGCCTACCTGGGAAGATGACCAGGGCAACCGAGGCACAGTTCAACCTTATGTTATTCCCGATTTGCCTGTAAACCTTTGGGATCATGATGTCCTTTCTCAAATGCAGATAGTTATGTGTAGCCCTAATTAATTAGTTACCCATCAGATGCTCTCCCTGGGATTTCTTCCAGGTCAAGGTTTGGGAAAACATTCACAAGGCATCACTCAGTGCATTCAAACAAGGGGTAAACTTGACAGATCTGGTCTGGGATTTCCACAACAAGATTTTGAGCAATTCCCACAACAAAATTTTCCCTAATGGCCATTGATGAACCTGCACCCCATGCAGAAAAAATCTCATGGACAACTTCCACCCCTGTTTGGGTGGATCAATGGCCTCTTCCACAAGAAAAGGTGGCTGCAGCCACACAGTTAGTGCAGGAACAACTCCAGGCTGGCCACTTAGAGCCTTCTACCTCTCCTTGGAACACACCAATTTTTGTGATTAAAAAAAGGTCAGGAAAATGGCGACTTCTTCAGGACCTCAGAGAGGTCAACAAAGTCATGGTTCCCATGGGAGCTCTCCAACCTGGACTCCTTTCGCCTGTTGCAATCCCACATGGTTATTTTAAGATTGTTATTGACCTTAAAGATTGCTTTTTCACCATTCCACTACACCCAGATGACCGACAATATTTTGCTTTTAGTCTCCCTGTCATTAATTTTAAAGGTCCCATGCAAAGGTATCAGTGGAATGTTTTAACACAGGTTATGGCCAACAGTCCCACACTCTGCCAAAAATTCGTGGCTCAAACCATTGACCCCTTTAGGGCCCTTTGGCCTACTACCTATATTATACATTATATGGATGATATATTACTTGCAGGACCTCAACCAGATTTGTTACTACAACAATCACAAACCTTAATTCAAGCATTAACAAGATATGGGCTTCAAATCACACCTGAAAAGGTCCAGTTAAAGCCACTGTACCTCTTTCTGGGGTTTGAGCTGCTCCCACATAAAGTACTTTCCCAGAAAGTGCAGTTGAGAACTGATCAACTTTCTACCTTACATGATTTCCAAATGTTTTTAGGAAATGTCAATTGGCTCAGACCCTATCTTAAATTAACCATGGGGGAATTAAAGCCTCTCTTTGACATACTTAAGGGTGACACTGACCCAACCTCGCCCAGGACTTTAACAGCCCCTGCACGAGAGGCCCTTCATAAAGTTGAATTGGCCATTCAAGATCAACAGATAACCTATGCTTCTCCTGAGGAAACTCTCATTTATATAACTTGCCCTATAGCTATAATGCCCATGGGAGTGTTTTGGCAAAGTAAAGGTCCTCTTTTTTGGGTGCACTTGCCCGTCTTGCCCACACGTGGTCTTGTTCTCTACCCATCTCTAGTGGCCCAGTTAATCTGGGAAGGACGAACACAGGGGCGTAAATACTTTGGTAAGGACCCAGATAAACTCATTCTGCCTTTTTTCCCCACACAAATTCAGTGGCTTATGCAAAATGATGATGATTGAGCCACCTCCTGTATTTCCTATCAGGGCCTTATAGATAATCATTACCCGGCAGACCTACTCATTCAATTCTTAAAAACACAGCCTCTTATCTTCCCTCACCTAACTTCCTCCAAGCCCCTCCCCTCAGCTGCTTTGGTTTTTACTGACGGGTCATCTAATGGACAAGTGGCTTATACTATTAATGGTCAAACTTCTTCCTTTACTTCCCCCTATCGGTCTGCTCCTCTTGTGGAATTGTTTACTGTATTACAAGTTTTTCAAAAATTACATAATTCACCATTCAACCTGTATACAGACAGTGCTTATGTTGCCTAACAGTTCCAGCTATTAAACCTGGTATAGGTGCTTACCCTCTTTTTGTACAGATTCATCAAAAGCTTTTTCAAAGTACTGCTCCCTTCTTTATAGGACACATCCGTGCTCACTCAAGACTACCAGGTCCCCTATCTCAAGGAAATGATATTACTGACAAAGCCACCCACCTGGCTCTTCTGGTTACCCAAGAATCTCTGACTCAGGCACAACAGGCTCATGCCCTCCACCATCCCAACTCTCACACTTTATGCCTTCTTTTCAAACTTACCAGAGAACAGGCTAAACAAATTGTAAAACAGTGTAAAAACTGTGTGACTTCCCCCCCTACACCACACCTTGGAGTCAATCCTAGAGGTCTTATCCCAAATGAGATATAGCAGATGGATGTTCAATCAGAATTTGGTAACCTTAAATATATTCATGTCACTGTTGATACTTTCAGTGGATTTATTTTTGCAAGCCTCCACACTGGTGAAGCCTCAAAAAATGTTATAGCCCATGTCCTCACTTGTCTTGCTGTCATGGACAAGCCTAAAATTATTAAAACAGATAATGGCTCAGGATATACTGGTAAAGGCTTCCAACAATTTTGCCAGCAGCTTAACATTAAACATATTATGGACATCCCTTACAATCCCCAAGGTCAGGGGATTGTGGAACGAGCCAACCAGACACTTAAAAATACCTTTTATAAATCAAAGGGAGGAGACCTATACCCTGTAAAAGACTCCCCCAGGAACTTACTCAATCATGCGCTCTTTGTGCTCAACTTCCTTAAAATCGACGCTCACAATAAATCTGTAGCAGACACTCTGGCATCCACAGACACAGCCAGGTTATGCCTCTGTTATGTGGCGGGACCTGCTTACCAACCGCTAGTGTGGCCCAGACCCTGTCCTCATCTGGGGCCATGGGACCGTTTGCATTTATGACACCAAAGACAGAGGAGCTAGATGGTTACCAGAAAGACTGGTAAAACAAATAGACTCACCTTCTTCCTCTAATTTGGATCCATCTACAGATGGCTTCCAAAATCCTAAAATCCAGAGGGAAAATTCCCCCTGAGAACGTCTTTTTCCCCTTTTGTGTTTTATAGATGAATAGCCTTCAAGCCTATTTCACCCTCTCAACATGCCTGTCGCTAATTCTGAGAAGCTTACAAGACCAAGTCGCCAATTCACATCACCCTTTCACCATGAGATGGTCTGTAATTAATGGGGCAGGAGATGTTGTTTACGAAGTTGAGAAATCAAATGTTTCCCCATTCTCCTGGTGGCCTGAACTATACCCTGACCTTTGTAAGTTGGCCTTTGGAGCACCCCCCACCCCAAGTGGGATGTGCCAGACCTCACTGTTGACAAGGCAAAGACACCTCCTGCACATCCCTCCAGACTCGGAGGCCACTGGCTTTATCCTTGGGGAGGATGTTCTACCCCTACCAATAGAAAACTGTTAAATAAGCTAACCTTTTATGTTTGCTCGGGACACCACAACAATCGTGTCATTATGGCCAAATGTGGAGGCCCCCAGGACTTCTTTTGCCGAGAGTGGGGGTGTGAAACCACGGGAGATACATATTGGGATCCTTCCTCAAGCTGGGACTTCATTCAGGTCTTGGCCAACTATTCCCACCTAACACAGTGGGGTGTTCCTGAAATAGAGGAGTGTGATCATTCTTGGTGCCATTCCACTTAACATCAGCTTTACGGCCCAGGGGAGAAAAAACCGTGAATGAACTCACGGTATGCCATGGGGTCTTCAGCTTTACAAGGAGTTTCATGATGATGGTCTCTTATTTAATCATTAAATTAACCCTCCTTAGGGAACCCACACTCCCCGTGGGGCCCAATCTTATTCTAGGCCCTGGCTCATCCCTGCCACACTCTCCAGGGCCTCAATCTTCTCCATCACGTTGCCCCACACCTGAACAACCCTCGCTTCCCTCTGACACCTTTGACACCAGTCATCTCTTTTTGGACATTGTTAACCAGACTTTTCTTACTTTGAATCACTCTGTCCCCAATTTAACCAGAGCCTATTGGCTCTGTTACAATCCCAGCCCACCCTTTTACGAGGCAGTCGCCATAGTAGACTCTTTTAACTCCTCTAATGCCAGTAGCTGTCGCTGGGACCAACGGAGACACTCCAAAATAACCTTAAGTTCAGTCTCTGGCCAAGGCCTCTGTTTTGGTCACTCAGTCCCCGCACACCATTCACACCTCTGCAATCAAACCATCTCCAACTTCACTGCCCTGCAAGAATATGTCATCCCACCCTTAAATTCCTGGTGGGCCTGCTCTGATGGGCTAATGCCGTGTGTCCAGACAGCCTGGCTTCGAGATAGTTCTACCAGTTTCTGTGTCCTTGTTCAGCTTTCTCCCCATTTTACATATTTCTCTCAGGAGAAATTTGCTCTGGCATGGGATCCTGTTAATGACCATGGCCTGCTCTGAATCTGGAGGGAGCAGTTATCTACAGTCACCTTGGTTGTTCTCCTAGACCTGGGGGCAGCGGGGGCGGGGACGGGAATAACCTCTCTTGTCTTATCCAACAGACACTATTCAGATCCCCGACAGGCCATAGATGTTGATATTGAGCAGTTGGAGATCGGCATATCCAACCTAGAAAAATCCCTCTCCTCCCTGGCAGAAGTCGCCCTGCAGAACCAGCGGGGGCCTCGACCTCCTTTTCCTCCAACAGGGTGGGCCTCTTTGTTGCCTTAAAGGAAGAGTGCTGCTTTTACGCAGACCATACAGGGGTAGTCAGGGACAGCATGGCCAAGGTTAGAGAAGGACTAGAAAAAAGAAAACGTCAAAGAGATTTAGAAGAGGGGTGGTTTAAGAATTGGTTCTCCACCTCCCCCTGGCTCACCACCTTACTCCCCTCCTTGTTAGGCCCACTGGTAGGGATGTTCCTTCTCCTGGCATTTGCACCTTGGGCTTTAAGAAAAATTTCAGAGCTTGTCAGACAACAATTCAACTCTTGGACTGCAAAGTTAATCCAGGTCCATTATCATAAGCTTGAGCTAGCTGACCAGGGACTCTCAGACACTGATGAGAAATAATCCTCAGAGCCGCCTTTTCCCAGAGAGGTGCCCTCCCTTGACCTGGCACCCTTGTGGAGTGTGAGACAAGGTACCGCAGTGGGAGGACCATCATAATCCATATTTGGGTGCCCCGAGAAGCATACCAGATTGCATAGAGGTTGATGTCATCTTGACCTTGCTCTGTCCCCCTGAGGACACTTAGGGGAATAAGAGCCTGGTCCCTCCTCTCTCCCCGCAAGAAGACATCCATTGAGTTCAAAAGACCCTGGGAGATCAGGTCACTACTTCCCTCCCCTGGGATTTGCTGGTCAAATTACTCTGGGTGGTCCTGATTACCTGGTGCCAGCCTCCTCTTTTTTATAAACAGAAAGGGAGGAGATGCTGGGAACCAAAACTGTTCCTGCTCAGCTGGACAATAGGGTCCTGGAGCTTTTGTTAAGAGTTAACTTCTGTGAATACAACTGGACCTCCCCTAAGGAGTTCTGTGGTCTGACACTCTGTTACTCCCTAGCTGCTGATCCATGATCCAAGGTGAAAGTACATTCTGTAGTTTGGTAACCTAGCAACCCAAAGGCCCTAAGGTCAGGGCAAGGAAGTTCCTGCAAATACTCCCTGCTTCTGCAAAGCATATATTCAGCTGTGAGAAAAATAAAGTTTGAGACTTGATCAGAATCCTGTCTTGTCTCCATTCTCTCGTGTCTGTTCTGTCTCCCCCCCACCATCCAGGATCTGCTCCCCCCAAGCCCTTGTTTGTTTCCCTGCAGGTCAGGGCAGTATGGAAAGATAAGGAAGTGGATACCTTGATTCACTCTTCATATTTCTGGTACTACAGTAGTTCGAGACTAAATTAGGGATTTTGGTAAAGAGTAAATCGCCTGTGTCACTCACAGGTTGCCTTGGCCACTGCTTTTCCTTCATGCTAATGACATGATAATTGGTGCATCTGGGTGGGCTTATGAGGTAAGTAATAATACCCATGAAGTCCTGCAGATTTGTCACAACCTTACTTGAAGGGGAAGAAATAGGGTGACATTCAGGGGCTCATTGGCAGTTTTCCACTTCTTGTCATAACTTCTGTACTAACATTCAGTTACAACTTTACTCATGGATAACAATACAGATTTTAAAACAAAAGAACTGCTGATTATCACCATTGTAATCTCTTGGATTATCCTGTTCCTGCTTTCCCTAGTATTATTCATACATCTATGCATTGCTTTCTTACTTTCCTTTCATAGATGGACTCCTTCCTGCTTTCACTAAATAGAATCAACAACTTTGAAATATTTCCAAATGACAAGATACACAGGTCAGTTTCTATTCATGTTATATATAAGCCATGAAATTTTATATTGTCTAGGTGTTAAAGGAAGTCATTTCTGGACAGTTTAATAGAGATAGTGTTGTTAATGTGAAAATAATAGGGAAATAGTGATTTTGGTGTCTAGTTCAAGTTGAACTGTGCAGGAAAGAAGATAAGAATGTGAGGAAGAAAACTGATTACATGTAAAGTCATAGAGAACATTTAATATACACACACACACACAGACACACACACACAAATACATCCTTTTTACAAGCAATTGAAATATCCATAACGTGGAAAAATATTGAGTTTTTAGTTTCTTCAGAACTGTCAAGGCTAAAAGATCATTTTGATAATATTTTAAAGTTGTACTCTAAGAAACTCAAAGAGGAATAAAGGATGTTACCAGCTAAGCACTAGATTTTACAATAGAATATTAGTGAAAAGTGCGAATTTTTAAAGTGATTATCCTTATAATGTGGAAGATTAAGAGTGTTTGAATGGCACTGGCTCAATACATACATACATGTATATAAGTATGTATTTATGTGCATATATATGGATATATAATATTGAAAATTTTGACTAAAATTTTCTAAGGCAGTAAATATATTTTAGGAGTCAAGTGAATACAAACCAGTTTAAAATTAATGTATTCTACACTAGAAGTTAGTAAATATTAAGAAATACTGAGTATACAAGTAAGAATTTTAGTATGAAATGAGAAACAATTTGTTTTTAAATTTTTTTATAGGAAAACAATGATGAAATATGAATAAAATCACCATCAGACTTTCCTGGGACTCATTTACTAAGTATTAATGGGATTAAGTATTGATTAGATATTTTAGATTCAAAACAATGATTATAGGTTTAGAAAGTATAATTTCAGTAATTAAAACTAGTCAGTTAGGTAGAAACAAAATATCTATATAATACTCATACAATTCTAAGAAACTCTTTTTGCTAGTTGTAAAAATTAAGCACAGACCTATTGGTTAGGACTAAATCCTTTTATGAATTGTAGTTACTTATTCATTGATAGTTTCCCATTTACTCTGGTTTGTTTCCCATGAGTGCTAGTGTAATTGCTTTGTTAAGAGCCTAGTTATGGACTGATTCATATCTCCTATACTCAGGAATACATTGAATCAAATCAATATGTAAATGCTGAAGGTAAAGTGAAAAATGTCCTCTTGATGTTATTTAAAACAGTTTGGTGATATGTTTATGTGTTTGTGGGGATGGGGTCAGGTGTGGCAGGTATGCATGTATGTGTGTACTCATGCATGTGCATTCCAGAGAGACAGAGAGGAATATGATACCTGTTGTATTCTTCAATTTTTTCACACCCTAATTTTGAGACAGGGTCTTTCAGTAGGTTGTGAAGCTCATTGATTAGACTAGATCAGCTGGCCCGAAACCATTGACTTTTTTCCTGTTTCTTTGTTCCCAGCACACATGGCCTTAACTGGCTTTTTATGTGTGTACCAAGAACCTTGACATTAAAAAAAATATGCATTCATCATGAATGTTTCCTCTTTAGAAACATGTTCACATATTAGACCAAATTGTTGATGGGCAGGTTATGGGACTTTTTAATTTAACAGGGTTTTTTCTTTGTGTGTTTTTGTTTTGTTTTGTGTTTTTTGTTTGTTTGTAATTTGTTATGTATTGTTTTGTGTTTTTTGTTTGTTTATTATTTGTTTTGTATATTCTAGATACTAAGTTGCTATTTGAAGTATAGCTAACAAAGACCTTCTCCCAATATAATACAGTCGATCTTTTCAGACTGTAGCTAGTTTCTTTTACTGTGCAGATACTTACAAATTTAATGAAACCCTACTTTTCAATTATTGGAGTAATTTCCTATACAATAAATAACATATTCATAAAATGTTTTCCTGTGCCTATACCATGAACTGTTTTACTTGTCTTCTTTTTAGCATTTTCAGTATTTCCAAGTTTAAGTTAAAGGCTTTGATCCAATTTTAACTGAATTTTGCCTGTTAATATATATAGATCTCATTGTATTCCGTCATTCTTTGTTAAGAAAGGCTGTCTTCTATCCAGTGCATTTTCTTAACATCCTGTCAAAAATTAAGAGCCTATATAACTTTGTTGGTTATTTATGAATCTTCTATTGAATGCTACATTGGTATGGATATCTGTTTCTGTGCCAATTCTATGTTGTTTTAGCATTGTGATTGTGTAGTTTATTTGTTGTTAGCTAATGTGATAACTCTTGTGTTCTTTCTGATTAAAATTCTTTTACTTATTTGTGTTCTAGAGGGAAATTTAGAATTTTTGTTTGTTTGGGGTTGTTTTTGTTTTTGTTTTTTTGTTTTTTGGTTCTGTGAAGAATTTCTTTGGAATTTTACAAGAGAACTACACGAACTCCAGATATAGTTTTTGCAGCATATCTAACTTTGCAATATTAGTACTGCCTACCTATGAGCATAAAATATCATTTTACTGTTTATTATCTTTATCTGTATATTATATATGCATATTTTGATATAACACTTTCTAAAATGAAAGTGTTTCATGAGACACGTGGTGGTCTGAAAGAAAATGACCACCGTAGTGTCTTTATTTATATGCTTGAACCCCAATTATAGAAGTGTTTGGAAGTATTAGGGCATGTGGCCTTGTTGTAGTAGGTTTTGCCTTTTTAAGGAGGAGGTGTGACCCTGGGTGTGATCTTTATGGTTTTAAAAGCCCATACTAGGCCAAATGTTTCTCTCTCTACCTGGTGCCTGGTTCAGGATGTAAAACTCTCAGCTCCAGGGCCATGCTTGTCTGTGTGCCAATATTCTCCTTTCTACAACGATAATGGACTAACCCTCTGAAACTGTAAGGAAGCCTCCAATTAAATGCTTTATTTTATAAATGTTGCCTTGGTTGTGGTGTCTCTTTATAGAAATAGGACAAAGACTAAGACAGAAAGGAAGGAGGGATTACAATTAATCAAATATCTAGATTGAAGCAAAGTTTATTGCAGGTTAAAAAGCAAAAGACTAACATTGA